>MU769335.1:26217-55498 GCA_026770625.1 Nicotiana glauca
GGGGGGGACTGTAAGTAACCAAAATAAGTTTTCTTAAAAGCCTTTAAACCAATTGGAGACAATAAGTCTTTGATCTGACTAGGAATGCTAGGATCACATAAAGTATGGAATCTAAGCACACCATAATCAATATTTTGCGGGCCAAAATAATGTCCAGTCTGTAAAAAATGATAAATTGTTTCAAAAATAAAATGCATAAGAAAATTATTACTAAAAACACATGAGGAAGAAACAATAAATATAGATCTACTGTAAAAAAAAATACAGCCTAACATACAATTCTGCTTCAAATTGCAGTAATTACCTAACATTATATCTATAATAAAAGTACAAAAAAATCTACCTAACAATACAACTACATTTAAAGCCTTTTCTAAAAAGGAACCAAAACCAGATAACTACAATTCTGCTTTAAATATTAGTAGTTACATAAGATTATAACTACAATAAAACTACAAATATAACTAAAGTTATAAATGCAGAACATCACAACTACAATAATCTTGAAAATTAAGCCAATTAAACTACATTTGTGAAAAACACGAATAACACAGATTTTAACCTCATAACCAAACAAAAAAAATTAAAAAATAAACAAAAAATTAGAAAATAAACTAATAAATGTATACCTTCGCCAATGATTGGTTCTGAACAATTTTAGGGAGTTTTTTTTTGAACGTTTCTTCATATTTAGACTTTTAGAACCAAGAGACACCTTTGATTTCTTTCTTGTTCGAAGAGTAGGGACCTCCTCTATAAAGTCGTCATCCTCAGCAATGTCTTTCCCTTTTCTTTTGACTTGTTTGACTGCTGTAGAACATTCTCCAACATCTACAACAAGTTTTTTTTTGTTCTCATTTCAACTCTTATTTGTCGGGGAGATGAAGTATCACTAATATCTATAATTACATGTGTAGATTTACTTAGGTTTTTGGGTGATTTTGGGGGATAAAATACCCAAATCAAAGGACGATAAATCACCTAGTGCTGGTTTTTTTGGATTCTTTTTTGAACCTTCCTTGATCTTCATTGATGAACTTCAACTAAATAAAAATGTGGATAGGAATTTGTTTGAAGAGTTTATTGAATTTTGTTTGAATTTAGAGGGAAAGTGGGTGGTTTCAGGAGAAGGATAATGGAGAAAGAAGCGTGGGAGGGTAAAAAGAACGTGGGGGGTATGGGGATGAGGGGTTAAGAGAGAGAGAAAGTGAGGATTAGTACTGTAAAATAATGGAAATGCTTAAATTAAGGAGTATAAAATATCACATTAATTATAACCTTAATTATATATGGTATATAAATGGTAATTTGGTATGCTAAATGTAATTAAGTGAAACCTTAAACATGTAGGGTAAAAAGGTTTCATAAGTGGAATAGGAATGTAAAAATTCCTTTTTTTATTTCTATACCATAAATGAAACTATAATACCTAAAATGTCTACGATTAGCATATTACCTGACCTAGACATATTTAGCCTACAAAATTTGAACAATTAATTTAAAACAGAATCCTTTTAGATGTATAATTCCTTTTATAGGCGCGCGAATTTGGGATATTAAGGATTCTTCCAGATTTTTTGCAACGCAAATCTCGCTATTAATTAAGACCGTTTCTCTCACTATTTCCAATCTCTATTTTTTCGAAAATACTCTGTTTTCGAATTTGCTTACGCATTGTCTTGCATAATACTATTTTCAATTATCATGTGGTGTTGAGTTGTTCGTTCCCCTACTGGAAGTATTCATTCTATGTAAATAGTCAATATAGTTGCTTTTCTACTTAAAGAAATATTTACGAAAATAATTTGCATTTGGTATATATTTGCTTTATCTAGATCCTATATTGAGCTGTTCAGTTTTCTTCTCAAATGGCAACATCAGCAACACTAATAGGGATAAAATATCGAATTATATTATAATACCAATCACTAAATATGCATCGCCTCAATTTCACACTTAAAATTTCTGTTCACATATTCATATTTTCTCTATAAATAAACAAGTCAAAAATCAGTACCAATACATCATTTTAAATGTTTGCAAAAGAAGTTTCAATTTTATAAGAAAATAGATGAAAATGGCTTCAGATTCAACCACTTCTCTGTTCTTGACACTATTCCTTATTACACAATTAATAACAATAACAACAACAACAATAACAAACCCAATTTGATCCCAACAAATAGGGTCTGGGGAGGGTAGTCTGTACACAGACCTTACCCCTACCTACTGTAGGTAGAGAGGTTGTTTCCAATAGACCCTCGACTCAGGAAGGGCAAGAAGAATAAGAGGAAAGCAAGGGAGGAAGAAAGATGGAAGATAAAACAAAAAGGGAGAGATAAAGGATAAGTAGTACCAAATAATAGCAACATGGAATACAATACCCGAGGCGAACAAAACCACATAACATAATAAAAATCTAAAAATATGAAGGGACATGCATACTACTAAGACTACCGGTGAACAACTATAAACTACCTACTAACCCTCTACCTTAATCATCGACCTCCACACTCTCCTATCAAGGGTCATGTCCTCAGTGAGTTGAAGTAGCGCCATGTCCTGCTTAATCATCTCTCCCCAATACTTTTTAGGCCTACCTCGACCTCTTCTCAAACTCTCCATGGCCAATCTCTCACACCTCCTAACTGGAGCATCAATACTTCTTCTCTTAACATGTCCGAACCATCTCAGCCTCGACTCCCGCATCTTGTCCTCCACGGAGGTTACTCCCAGTCTGTCCCGGATATCTTCATTCCTAATCCTATCTCTCCTGGTACACCCACATATCCATCTCAACATCTTCATCTCTGCTACCCTCATCTTCTGCACGTGGGAGTTCTTGACTGGCCAACACTCAGCCCCATATAGCATAGCCGATCGAACTACCACTCTATAAAATTTACCCTTAAGTCTTAGCGGCACATTCCTATCACACAAAATACCGGAAGCGAGCCTCCACTTCATCCATTCCACTCCAGTGCGATACGCTACATCTTTGTCGATCTTCCCGTTACCCTGGATAATAGATCCGAGATACTTAAAACTCGCTTTCTTGGGGATAACTTGAGCATAAATCTTAACCCCTACGTCTGCATCATGGGTCCGTTACTGAACTTGCACTCCAAGTATTCTGTCTTGGTTTTACTCAGTTTGAAACCTTTAGACTCCAATGTCTCTCTCCAAACCTCCAACCTCGCGTTAACTCCGCTATGCGTCTCGTCAATCAATACTATATCATCGACAAATAGCATGCACCAAGGTACCTCCCCTTGGATGTGACGCGACAATACATCTATCGCCAAGGCAAATAAAAATGGGCTAAGAGCTGATCCCTGGTGCAACCCCATCACCATAGGAAAATGCTCTGAGTCACCACCCCCAGTCCTCACACGAGTCTTAGCATCATCATACATATCCTTAATCACACTAACGTACGCTACCGGAATACTGCTAACCTCTAAACACCTCCACAGGACCTCCCTCGAAACTTTATCGTATGTATTCTCAAGGTCAATAAATACCATATGCAAATCCTTCTTCCTCTCCCTGTACTGCTCCGCTAATCTCCTTACCAGATGAATCGCTTCCGTAGTCGAACGCCCCGACATGAATCCAAAAATTATTACACAAGTATAATTTTTATATAATTTTATAAAACATATCTTTTGTATATTTTGGATCTCATTTATACATAGTAAAAATAAATTTCATACAACTAATTATATATTATACAACTTATCTACAACTTTCATACATTATTACTACCCAATTATATACAACTACAATATATACCACTTAAATATAATTTTTATACAATATGTCTTTTGTATATTTTGTATCTAATTTATATATAGTAAAAACAAATCTCATACAACTAATTATATATTATACAATTTATCTACAACTTATCTACAACTTCCACGCATTATTTCTTGCCAGTCAAATACAACTACAATAATATACAACTTAAATACAAATTTTATACAATATGTCTTTTGTATATTTTGTATCTGATTTATACATAGTAAAAATAAATTTCATACAACTAATTATATATTATACAATTTATCTACAATTTTCATACATTATTTCTACTCAGTTATATATAACTACAATATTATACAACTTAAATATAATTTTTATACAATGTTGTTCAACTTTCATACAATAGTTAAATGAATACACAAAAAATATATAAACAAAAGAATATAATTTTTTTACAATTTAACTACAATGTTTGCAATATAATGTATGTCATGTATTCTTCTTCTTCTTCTTCTTCTTCTGAAATTCAGCCAAAACCAAGTCTAATCTTCACCAAAACCCCTCAAAATTGAGATATAAACTTCAAACTATATTCTCAATTATGTGCAACAACACCTAATTCAAACAAATAATATTTTTAAATTCGAATTCAAAGTTTCAAAGCTTTTTAATGGTTGTCAATGGTGGAGGGATTACAGATTTTCGCTTGTTTTAGAAGAAGAAATAGTGGGTGATTGAAGAGGAAATCGTGCGGTGTATTTTGATACGTGAGTGGGGGGTGGGATTTTGAGAGAGAAAATTGGAGGGAGTGGGAATATACGGTAGAGTTAAATTAGGAGACTAATTGATACCATTAAAATCCCTAAAATGTACATAAATGGTAATTAGGTATATAAAAGGTAATTATATTAAAAGTTAAGCATGGAGGGTAATATAGTTTTGGGCATAGGAATGTAAAATTCCCTTAAGTTAACCTAACACTTTGGGCCCATTATTTGTACTTGCCACTCCTTTGCTTCTCATTATATAGCTGCTATCAAAATAATATCCAAAAAATATATATTTTTTTGGTATATATATAAATTCTATATGTTAGATACAAAAGTTATACATATTTTATACACCTTTTCAGCTAACGAATATAAATAATTTTTTGCGCTGGCTAAAAATGTTAATACCCCAATCTTTTTCCCTTGTTAGTTGTTACGTGTAATTTTGGCTGTCAATGCTTATTCAATTAATAAATTAAAAATTATCAAAGATGAAAATTCGAAAGAAGAACAGCAAAAACAGGTTCTAATGTACTGTTTGTAAATCAATAAAAAAGAAAAAGAGTTAAATGTATGCTTGAATTGTCAAATAAATCAGTGGATATAGTCTAGCATGTTTTATCGGTGAGCTAAAAATAGGAACTCTTGACACATATGGAAAATGTTATACCAGGTGAATTGAATAATCTCAAATTCGAGTTATAAATTGCATATTTATAGTCGATTCATCTAATGAGACTTACAATTCGCATTTGAGAATTACAATTTATAAATCAATTGCGAATTGTAAATTGCATTAGCAATTGCGACTAGTTACCAAGAAGGTATGAACTACATCTAAACTATGACTAAGATAACACTTTTGTTACTCCTGATCTTGCAACCCTTTTTGTATCAATGACAAAATGTCAGAAAAGACTTATCCACAAGTGATGTATATACCAATTCAATAAAAGCTTATTAACATACATTATAATCACTAAATCATAATTAGTCTATATACATTTCCATCTTAATTTATCAATTAACCATTCCATTTAATATAGTCTCATATAAATATTTAGTGTGGATAATTTTTTACGAAAATTACCTCTCTGCGGTTAAACGTGCATTACTATCTGCAACTCTCGCCTCACTATAGCAATCAAAACTCGAACAAATTATTTTTCTCCAATATATTAAACATTCTTTCTATTAGTGAAATGTCCTTCTCCAATATTTTTTATGATATATGGCCAAGACGGTTTATTTATGCAAACTTTTGACAAAGCAACAGCAATAAGCTTCCAATCCCTAGCCACTAGCTAGCTATAGCCCGCGATGGAGCTAGCTTAAACGTTACTGGTTCGATTGAACCAAGAAACTCTACATTTGTCTTAAGAAATTTTATATATAAAGGTTCAAATCTTCAAATCTGCCTCTTGCTATAACATGTATATGTATAATAAATCACAACCAACTCTGAAACCTATGACTTTAAATTTTGAATGCAAAGCACCATGATATTTGTATCTCGAAAATAAGACTATCTAATTTATCCCTTACCTTTACTTGCTGCCATTTAGGGTATATGAAGAGCATATATTATGAAAAAAGATATATATAAAGTGAGAAGAATGGTTCAGTTAGTACTTGGACTTGGTGCTCATCATCATACGAGATTAAATTAAAAGTTATAGGTCTAATGCATTATTTGACCACAAAAAAAAAAAAAAAAGATAACAAAATAAATTGAAGGAAAATTTCTCCAGGATTTTATAGAATCAATAACAAATAGCTAATGAAAACCTCTCTCCTTTCATAAACAAAAAATGAACATCATGAAATTTTCCTCTAGATTCTATTTTAGGTGGCAGTTGTTTTGTGGAAAATAATTTGTTAGGTCTATCCTAGGTAAGAACACGATTTTTTGCCTAATTGATGTTGATTTTAAATTTCCAAGGATAGTAATTGGCTACTATGAGATATCCAAACTATCGTTTTTTTTTCTTCCGTAACAAAAGGAGATATTATTAACTATTAACAACTAATCAACAACAATAATAATAAACTCAGTAAAATGGAGAAGCTCTGCTTGCGCATGTTAGACAAGGCTTGTTACTTGCGCCACCACCTATGGGTCGGCGGAATAAACAAACTCCAGCAACGTCATCTCCTCCCACAACACACGAAGAACCTAATACACAATTACACCAGCAAATGGAGTCCCTCAGGACCTAGGTCCACGGCAATTTGGTCAATAGTTGATAGGGATGGGTAGTGCTCCAACGGTATTGGAATGTGTGCCATCGGTTGAATCTACCATTCCTGAAGGACAAGATGAAGGTACCTCTTCAGCGGCAAGGAAACTTACCTTCTCTACTGTATCAAGGGCAGAAAAACCTACGGCGGCTGATGTTGTCAATGGTAACAGATCTCAGCAATTAGGTTTGAAACTTGACTATTTTCCTCCAGTTCTAAAATATGGGGTGAAGACAGTCCAATTAGTTCAGGCGGAGGTTGAAGAATAGTGTCAAAAATGGAAATCAGCATTAGTAGGCTACGTAACTGAGGGAAACCCTTCCTTAAGAGAAATGCTGAAATTTGTATATGGGATATGAAATTTTGTCGCAACTCCTCAGGTATTCTTACATAACGAGGGCTATTTTATATTTTGATTCACATATGAGGAAGAGAAGGTAACTTTGCTACAAAATGGACGAAACACATTTAACAGCATACCAATGGTTCTTAAACAATAGGAACCAGATTTCCAGATTAGCAAGGAGCCTCGTTAAGTTATTCTTGTGTGGGTGACGTTTCCCAATCTGCCTATTCAATACTGGGCACCAGGAAACCTAGGTAGGATAGCTAGCTTTTTGGGGAAGCCTATATGCACGAATAAACTTACAACCAAAGGCGATAGAGTCTCATATGCACATATTCTAATTGTGATGGATGTCTCACTAGTACTCCTAGCGGAGAAACCAATCGAATTACCAGGAGGTAAGTGCAAACTGCAGACTATTGAATATGAATGAAAGCCCTTATATTGTCATACCTTCCTCAATATAGGGCATCAAAATGGCGATTGCAAGAAGACAATGTAAACAGATTAAGTGAACCAATAGTTAAACAAGAAGAAACAGAAGATAGATTGGAACGTGAAAACAGGAGTTGAACCTCAGGGACCTGTAACGACTCGACTGGTTGTTTTGAGCATTTACACTTCACTTGTCAGTTCTCGGATACGACTAGCCTCGTATTATGTATTACGAATTACGCAAATTATCGGCTTTGGTTTTCAGGTTAATAGAACAGATATGGAAGAATAATTCTCAGCTTGAAGCTTTAAATTTAAAAGGTTTGACCAAGTTTTGACTTTTAGTATTCGATATCGGATTTGGATTTTTATGATTTTTTAGCTTCGTAGGTAATTTTGGATGTTGGAGTGTGTCTGGAATGTGATTTCAAGGTCCGTGGTAGAATTAGGCTTGAATTGGCGAAATTAAAAATTTGGCATTTCCCAGCCGGCAGTGGAAATTTTGATACCGGGGTCGCAATGAAATTCCAAAAATTGGAGTAGGTCCGTAGTGTCAACTGTGTGTGCGAAATTTCAGGTCATTCGGACGAAGTTTGATAGGTTTTGGCATCGTTTGCGAAATTCGGAAGTTTGGAAATCCTTAAGCATGAATTCGAGGGTGATTTGGTATTTTGATATTGTTTTAAGTGTTCTGAAGGTTTGAATAAGTTTGAATGGTGTTATGTGACTTATTGTCATATTTGGTTGAGGTCCCGAGGGCCTCAGGATGAATTTGGGTGGTTGACGGAAGGATTGGCATTAAGTTGGTGCTGCTGAAAATGTGCTGCTTTTGTCATATCCGCACCTGCGGATTGGGGACCGCGGGTGAGAGTTCGCATGTGCGAGCTGGGAGCTGCAGATGTGGACGCTGTGGAGTTTGGTCCATTTCGCAGAAGTGGAAGATAAGTCGCAGGTGCGCATCACAGGTGCAGTGGTGTGACCGCAGATGCAAAAAGTGGTTCTTTAAGTGGGTTCCGCACCTGCGATGGAAATTCCGCAGGTGCGGTGCCGCAGAAGCAGGTATTTGACCGCAAGTGCGATTTTACTGGACATAAAATCCCATCTCAAGGTTTGTTCTTTATTTTTCAATTTTGGTCTTGAGGAACTCAGGAGAGAGGTTATTTTTCAAGGGATTTGAAGGAGCAACGTTGGGGGGTAAGTGATTCTAACCTATAATGGTCTTAATTTCATGAATCTATAATTTTATTCATCATCTAATTGAGAAGTTGGAGTTGAAATTTAGGAATTTAGGGCTTGAAATTAGAGAGTGGATTTTGAGAATTTTATTGACCAAATGAGGTTAGATTTTGATAAACTTTCATATGTTTGGACTCGGGAGTGAATGCGTTTTCAAGTTTTGTAATTTTGTTGAATTCCGAGATGTGGTCCTGAGGGCCGGGTTTGAGTGAATTTCGAGATTTGTGCCTAATTTGATAGTTTTACTTGTGGAATTCATTCCATTAGCCTATATTGATGATATTGTTATGGTTGTGAATAGATTCGGAGCGATTGGAGGCCGAGTCGACGGGCAAGAGCATCGCGGTATAGATTTTTGACCAGTTTGAGGTAAGTAATGATTGTAAATCTAGTCCCGAGGGTATGAATCCCCAAAATTTCTTACTATTTTGATAAATAAGGTGACACACATTCTAGGTGACGGGCGTGCGGGCGTACACCTGTAGGGATTGTGACTTGGTCCATCCCGTGGCAACTGTAAAGTTGCATGTTTTGATAAACTCTATATGATATATATGTGTTTTAGAAATGATTCTGCTAACTTGGGCTGAATGCCTTGTTTGGGGCCTTGTGCCGTACTGTTTGGGCCAACAGGGATATTTTTTTACTTTCCTCACATTGTTTTGAATCGAGAGCAAATCCTCAGTCATGATTTTTACCTCTTTATTATTTGATTCAGTTTCATTACTCTATTTCTAAATATATGAAAGTTGTATGGGATGAGTTTCCTATTTTTTCACTGAAATGCCCGAGTGACTGTGAGGTTCTTAACTGAGAGAGGCCGAGGCCCTGATGGTGAGGATTATATATTTTTGTATTGGGCTACACGCCGCAACTATATGTGATTTTTGACCTATATGAATTACTCCTACAGAATCCTAAGGAAATAGGTTTTTCTTTTAATTATTTGCCATTTTAAAATTTTTGTAGATTTTTTTTTGATTATTTGCATTTTTCTGTGCATGTTTAATTTTTATTTAAATCATAAAAAATACCAAAATATCATGCATTGCATTTAAATTTTGTTTTCACATTTTAGAATTAATCAGTAATTATTTGTTTTATTAAAATTTGAAAATTACAAAAAATAGCTCATTTTTACATTTTTTATCTTTTATTTTTTAGCTTATTGATTTTTCTCTTTTAATTTAGAATTAAGTATTATTTATAATTTTTATTATTAACTAATTAGTTTAATTTCACACTTTTGGATAATTTAAAAATTTTAATTTGTAGGATTTTAATTAAAAGAAAAGAAAAAATTAGAAAATAAAAGAAGAAATTTGAATAAATGATTTGTCTTGAGAAATTGGGCTATTTTTACTTGAAAACCCGCCCAGAATCTTCCCCAATTCAGGCCCAAAATCCACCCAACACCCGGTCCAAACCGTCCAGGCATCTAGAATAATTCAAACGACGTAGTATGGAACCAATACTACGTCGTTTTGAGTTCGTTGGTTTTAAGTCAATCCCAGCCTTTCATTTTAATCCATCCAACGGTTGTGAACACTTCCCCCATCTTAAATAAAAGTGTCTGAATACCCGTAGATAACTTAGGACCCTCTTCAATTCACTTCATCTCCCCCAAGTTCAAAGAACCCTAGCCCACCGCCTCCAAACTCCTGAGCCTCTATCAGCCGGCGGTGGAGCACAATCAACCCCAAGCTTCGACCACACAACCCCCACTCACTCCTGATTCCCAATCCACCACTATATCTCCTCAAATTCTCACCAAATCAGACTAGTTCCGGATCTTTAAAAAAAGAAGAAGGAAAAGAAAAATCTTCCAAATCTCCGAGTTTTCCTTGAACAATTAGGGTTAAAATTGGTGTTATTCATCTGTTTTCAATGAGAACACACGATTAATGTCAATTTCAGCTCAAAATCAAGGGTATTGAAGGTCCAGTCAAGCCTACTGTTAATCCGCCTATTCTAGGTATTTTCCGACCATTTTTTTCTCTATTTCGTCTTTCATTTTGTTCTCATCCTCATCTCCTTCTGATTTTTGCTTTTTCTTTCTTGTTTTTTCTATTTTACAATCGCCTCTTTGTTTTTAGTTTATTTAATTTTGTTGTTTGATTTTGCTCAAATTTCTTTCTATTTTTATTTTCTTTGGATTCATGGCTTCAGGAGTTCCTATAACTATGTAGGCTCATTTTCTCGTGGGTTTGGACTTTGAAATAAAACTTGGGCTCTGTCAATCAGAAGCCCAAAGAGGGAAGGGTTCATGTAGGTCGTTGAGCCCAGGGTTTTGGTTTGTTTGTTGGACCAACTTGACCCATGTTTGGTATGATGGTAAATAATAGAGGGTTAAAGGGTATTTGGGAGAATTTAATTGAGAGAATCTTTAAAAAACTTAATATGAAACTTCCAGGAAAGTGAGGTTTGGGTTAATTCAGTAAATTGTTTTAAAATCCAGTGTTTAAAATGAAAGAATGAAGAATCAGGGAGGGGGTAATTGGTAAAACTTAAAATCATTTCTGCTGCCCTAAAGGCTCTCTATAAGAAGCCTGTTTCTTTCTTTTCAAGGTAGAATTTAGAGATTTTATAATACTACAAAAGCATACAAACGACTCAGCTCAAAAACATTGAAAATCCCTTGCATTTTTGGTGGAAATTAGCTTGGTTCTGCTGCTTATCTTTATAGTTTGAAACCTTTCAAGACCTTCTGGTTCATTTTGGGTTCAAAATGGTTTAGAAGGACTGAGTATTACTGTTGTTTGGCTGTGTTGTTGCTGCTGATATACTGCTTCTATTCTTCTCCTAATCTCAGGCTTATTTTTTCCTGTTGTTTGTTGCTGTAAAGTACTCACTAGATTTCATTGACATGTGAAATGGAAGGGATTTGAGGCTGTTTGATTAAGTTGAAAATCTATGACATATTTGTTCATTAAATGATATTTTTACATCCCTAAAGCTATTCGATTAGGTAATTAGTTTAATTTTTCTTCATATGTATGTTTGCTCATTTCTATTGCTAGCTTTGAATTTTGTAAGCTTGGATAAGTACTTTAGTTTAGCTTGTTGGTTTGTGAAGTGAGTGGAGTACTGCTTAGATGTGCGGACTGTTGGTTTTATTTAAGTATGAAGAAGTTAGTATATGAGTTGAAAATTTTGTTTGGATTGGTAAGTGATATATTGGATTTGATTGAGAACTTTTAGTTGAATCCATGTCACTAAGTGTATGTACACATTTTAAAATCACGTTAAGTGTTTGATTGAAAAATTAAATTTTATTATGTTTTAATAGTGAAATCAATTATGTATGAGTTGTTATAATGTTTAAATGTTGTACATTTCAGAATAGTATTATGATTTGGCATCAGTTTGTGATAAAAAATGTATAAAATGAATTGGGCTGTCATGAGACAACGTGGCTATTGGGCCTCGAATGGTACCAGACATAGGCCCAAGTGGAATAGCCCATTTCAAGCTAGGCCCTTCAGCTTGGGCGTGGTTTTGTCGTTTCCCCTGCATAATTTTATTTGATGAATTACCTGAATCTCAGATGTTCCTATAATTATTTTGTTTCGAGCTCTTGCAGCAGGCCCCATAGCTGGCAGCCCATCTATGCCTAAACGTCTCTCGTTAATTCTGCTCTCAATCTGGGCTTCATGGGAGCCCAGCTTTCTTTTAGTATTTTGCTATGGAACCTTTTTCAAAAGACAATTGGGCTGCTGCCAGCTTAGGCCCTTCAAACAACCAAATGCCCGATTTCTTTCAACACCAGTCCTTTAATTATTAGGTTTAGTTTGAACATTAGCTTAAAATAAATTCGAACTCCCTTAATCTTCTTTAATTAGTTAGATTCTTTTAAATTAGATTGAGGTGTGCTATGTTACCAAAACCAATGATCCATGGCCCTCAATAGATTAGTTCAAACATCCTTTGAAAGAACAGACTTGGGGGGTGCCATTTTCATTAAATAACCCATGGCCCTCATATAATTGTTACTGACTCTTTAAAATCGAGGTGTGCCATCAATTGAATTTTCCATGGCCCTCGCAAACTTTGTTATTAACTTGAACTTTCGTAGTTGCTTTAGGCGCGTTCTTTAAATTAATTTTCTTTAACGACTAATTTCGGGTGTGCATTTTATGTGACCCAATTTCAATTCTTAACGACGTTAAATAGAACGTGTCATGACCCGCTGGTGCATTTCATGTGGCGTGGTTCAAGGAATATTTTAAATAACGTTGAATCTTCCTAAAATAATTAAAAGTGGTTAATAAATTAAAAATAAACCATAGGCTAAAACATGTAATAAATCGGATAGTAGGCCAATTTTAATAAGTTTAAGCGACCGTGCTAGAACCACGGAACCTGGAAATACCTAACACCTTCTCCGGGTTAAGAAAATTCCTTCCTTCAAAATTTTGGTTCGCATACTTTAAAATAAAACTCGAATTTCCTCGATTTGGGATTTAAAATAAACTGGTGACTAGGGACACCAAATAAACTATCCCAAGTGGTAACTCTAATAAATAAATAATCTCATTTCAAATAATATCACTTAAATTAGAAAAACTCCCTTATGCCCTCGGGGAGTTAAAAAGGAGGTGTGACAGATTTAGCGACTCTGCTGGGGATCCAAACACAAAACTTTGGTTCAGGGTTTAAGAATTCGAGCTTAGAATAACTGTT
The DNA here is from genome assembly GCA_026770625.1 of Nicotiana glauca. Lineage (NCBI taxonomy): Eukaryota > Viridiplantae > Streptophyta > Magnoliopsida > Solanales > Solanaceae > Nicotiana > Nicotiana glauca. The sequence goes on from MU769335.1 coordinate 39,697, forward strand.
GTCGTTGGCTTGTTTTATCTGATTTTTACACGTTGAGCCTAATGTGCTAAATGCCACTTTTACCGCTTTAATATTGTTTGGATTGTATATAAATTGTTACGAAACCCTCTTCTCTCTGAGTTTTCTAAATCTTCTGGGAAGTGTGCACTTCGTGTGACTTCTTTTCTGTCAGAGTCTTATCCCAATTTTAGAACAAGGTTCGGACAAGTTGCAAAGCCGATGAAGCTTTTGCATTCCCGGTACACTGCCCCCTCCCTCCCCCCCGGCTCGAGCTGTCCGCTCGGGTAAGCTAGGTCTAGAACAATCCACCCAGGTTCTTAAACCTAGTATAACAAAGCCTCATACCGTATCCCTAGTAGGAATGTTTGTTTGCATCACGTGCATTTAACTTTGGAGACTCAACACAGTTGGGTCTGTTTAGGACAGGTGTACCCAAAATAAAAAGACCATCCTGATGCAGTCTACTTGCTACTTGTGTATTTATTTGCTTTGGATTGCATGTTGACCGGCTTATGAATAATAGGAGTAAAGTTGGGAAAGAGAAAAATCAATTTGAGGGCTGAGAGAGATATTTACCTGTTTTAGAAAAACCCGATGTCCAAAAAGTATCGAAACTCTGCCGAAATTTTGGAAAAAAAAAAGAAAGAAAATTTGTTTTAAAAAATATTTGTTGTTGGTTTTATTATGTCAAAACTTCCTGAACTACGCAAGTTTGATTCTCACTGGATGTGGGACATGTAGGCAACCCTCACCGGGTCGAACTCCATTTTTGTAGAATAACCCAAAAAGAACAAAATTCTTATTGTTTTGTCATAAATAAGTAAGGTGATGCCACTCTTGCCTAAATAGCGAAATGTTCCCAAAAGGGCGTCGGAAGGCTATTTTTGCAAGAACATCCACCTATGGTTTCTTTTTAAAATTTTTGGCCGATTAGCAAATACAACCCTAAAATCTTCTTTCCTGAAGTGCTGAAGGGCCGTATTTGCAAAGTCGAGTTTTTATTTTGAAATGAAAATTTTTGAAAAAAAATAAATTGAAAATTGATAACTTTCTCTTGAGTCAAAATAAATCATGATTTCTTAACCAAATCACCATAATAAATGTGCAGGATGAGCACAAATGAAAATGAACCCTTTGCAATTCTTGAGGAAATCCCATTACAGCTCCATATGTGGTGGAACGACTTAGGAAAAATTAGTAGAGGGATTGTGGTAAAAGTTTTAGATGGTCTCGTAGGACTTCTGAAAATCAAACTGAGGTTGGATGTGATTGAGGCCTTGATACGTTTCTGGTACTCGACTCATAATGTGTTTCACTTTTCTGATTTTGAGCTCACCCCCACGCTGGAGGAAATTGCGGGCTATACCGGTCTTAGGGGGAATCTCAGAAGTCGGTACCCGGTGTCGCCAAAAATTGTGTCTCCTCACAAGTTTTTAGATTTATTGAGAATCAGTTGGGAGGTTCAAGATGGGAATTTATCTGAAGCGTTTTGCACTTTCCACTTCTTGTACCAGTGCTATGGCAATCCCCATGGTTTTGAGGCACTAGATACTAGCTGACCCATTCAGGAAACAAAGATAAATGGGAGGCATGGCGGGGTTTGGCTTACATAGTAGCATTCTTGGGTGTCATAATCTGCCCAAGAAAAAATGGGAAATATAGAATTGGGTCTTGTAGGAATGGTCGACGCCATGATTAAGAAAGCTAATGGCAGTCTTGTTCCAATGACCGCAGCGGAGATCTACCTAGCTTTAACTATCTGTCGAGAAGGGGGAAAATTCTTCCAGGGCTGTAACCTTCTCCTACAACTTTGGATACAAGAACATCTTTGTCACCGCTTAGGGTACATGAACTACGGCATGACTGGTATGAATTGCATCGAAGAATATGTAAACCGAGTGGTGGGATGCGAACTTCCAGAAGGTACAAAGGCTTGGTTTGCACATTTGAGTTCCTTCACTTCGAACAAAATTGAGTGGAATTTCGGTTGGCTCCCTGTCACTGAAGTCATTTACATGTCAGCCGAGGTGTGCTATCTTCTCTTAATGGGCCTCCAGAGCATTCAGCCATATGCGCCATACAGGGTGTTGCAGCAACTAGGCAGGTGCCAAACTATCCCACATGATGAAGATCTGAGCCGACATGTTATTCAATTGGGTCTAAAAGCTGCGTCCCAGAAGGAAAAGTTCGTCAGATTTGGAATGAGTGTAGATTTCTAGAGCCAAAGACTCGGGTGGGGGATCTATCTAAAGGCGAAATAGAGCCTAATTACATGAAGTGGTTTGGAAAAAGATTTCAAATCCATCAGGAGCCCGAGCGGCCTGCTAAAAGACCTCACATCCAGCAATTCACTGATGATTCGCGGGGGAAATGGGATTGGTTGGAGAAAGAGGCAAGCTACAAGTCCAAGATAAGCAAATTGGAGGGACAAATCACGGATCTCAAATTTGGCAATAGTATACAAGATGCTGGCGATGAAGGGGGAAAGAAGAAGTTGGCTCAAGAAAACAAAGCCCTTGGTGCCAGATCCAAAAAATGAAAATAGTTGCTGAGAGAACCAGGAAAGGAGCCGAACAAATGAAAGGCTCATAAGTGGTCTTAAAAGGAAAGTATCTGAGAATCAGGATGACTTAGAAAAATCTGAGGTTAATCTAGTAAAAGCCCGAGCACAGCTGACAAAGAATGCAGAAGGACGGGCGGAGTTTATATGGCAGTTCAAAAAGAAATACGAGGGAACAGTCACAACTTTAAAGAAAAGGCTAACTACCCTCGAAAATGAGATGGCCAAGCAAGCTAAGAACTTTAAAGCAGAAAGGGAATATTGCTATGCACTAATGGCCCAACTGGAGGTTGAAATGCAGCAGTTGCAGGGTCAAACCCATCATGACACCCCAAGTGTTAGAAGCTAGATCTCAACAAATCAGGCATTTTCTCCAAGAAAAAGGTATCGTCGGGGAAAGGGTTAGAGCAATTGCTGACTACATCGTCATGAAGTGCCACGAAGACATGACTAGAACCACCTTCTTTGCTGCGGTAATGACCTTTGTTTGCCAAATAATGAGTGACCTGGAGCGTCTTCAAGGGGATCTTGCGCATAGGCCTGTGGCAAGATCGACTGATGTCCCACGGGCCCCTAGAGTAGAAGCACTTATATACTCTTGATTTTCAGTTTTTGAGTCTGTATTTCAGTTTATAGTTTTAAAGAATGTTTTGAGTTTGTTTGTAGTTTTAAATTCCTGGAAAGAGTATAATGGAGTCTTTTGTAATAGAGAACAATAGAGTTTTTATTAATGAAAATTGGAAATTCCAAAAATTGTTTCCTTATTTTTTCGCATTTATTTCTTGAACTACATGATGATCCAATTCACGCGACGTTGTAATACGTAGGCAATCCTCTTCGGATCCGGTCATGATTTTGTAAATAACTCAAATAAAAGAGGAATACAGAAAGGAAAGAACCAAAAGAAAAAGCAAAAAGAAAAGAGAGAGAAATCCAAAAGAAAAAAAACCAAAAAGAGAGAAAATGAGAGTGCAAAAAGTTCAAGAGAGAAAATTGGGGAGATAAAAAAAATCTGGGATGAAACACGCAACTGTTGCAAAACATATAGAAAACACACTTAACTATATAGGTGCATCACACCCCTTGTGGAAGAACTATTGATCATGGGAGATTTAGACGTGATTATCTGACAAGCTCGAGGTGAATGGGTAATCCGGGATGTCAAGATTATTCCCTATAGAAAACATGTGGAAGATCTTAGCAAGCGGTTCAAATCAGTTGAGTTCAGGTACATTCCTCGTTTTCACAATGAGTTAGCCGATGCACTTGCTACTTTGGCCTCGATGTTGCCTTATCCGGGCAATCTCCACATTGACCCGCTGGAAATGCAAATCTGAGAAAGGCATGGTTACTGCAATACGGTTGAGATGGAACCAAATGTTCAGCCATGGTATCATGATATCAAGAGACTTCTAAAAATGAAAGAATATCCCGAGCAAGCCAACGAAGATCAAAAGAGAACCAGTAGGAGACTTGCCGGCAGTTTCTTCTTGAGCGGCGAGGTCTTATATAAAAGGACTCCAGATCTCAACTTGCTAAGATGTGTGGATACTAAAGAGGTAGGAAGAATCATGTATGAAGTGCACGCAGGAGTGTGCGGACCCCACATGAATGGATATGTCCGGCAAAGAAAATCCTTCGAGCAGGCTATTACTGGATGACCATGGAAAAAGATTGCTTCAGTTTTGTCTGGAAAAGTCATCAGTGTCAGGTGCACGGTGAATTAATTCATGCATCGCCTACAGAACTGCATCCTATGTCAGCACCGTGGCCATTCGTTTCTTGGGGAATGAATGTCATTGGGCCGATCGAGCCAAAAGCTTCAAATGGATATCGATTCATATTGGTCACTATCGATTACTTCACAAAGTGGGTTGAAGAGATTACTCTCAAAGCTGTCACTAAGAATGATGTAGTAGACTTTGTGCACTCCAATATTATCTGCCGTTTTGGTATTCCCTCAACTATTATTACAGATAATGCTGCGAACTTGAATAGTCACTTGATGAGGGTTATCGCACTACTGTGCGCACCTTATCAGCCCGAAGCCAATGGTGCTGTCGAAGCAGCAAACAAAAATATCAAGAAGATTCTAAGAAAGATGATCCAAAGTTCCAGGCAATTGGCATGAAAAGTTACCATTTGCATTATTAGGATATAGCACTACTGTGCGCACATCAGTCGGAGCAACCCCATACTTATTGGTTTACGGCACTGAAGCCGTAATACTTGCAGAAGTTGAAATCTCTTCTCTTCGGATCATTGTTGAAGCTGAAATTGAGAACAGTGAGTGGGTCAAAACCCGTCTGGAACAATTAACCCTGATAGATGAAAAGCGAAAGGCCGCAGTCTGCCACGGGCAGTTGTATCAACAAAGAATGGCCCGTGCCTACAACAAGAAAGTGCGACCTAGGAACTTTGAAGTGGGACAAATCGCTCCTAACTGGAAGGGCCCATACATTATAAGAAAATTATTGCCAAAAAGGGCGTTATACCTGGGAGACATCGAAGGAAATGACCCCGAAACAGCTGTAAATGCAGACGCAGTCAAAAGGTATTATGTCTAGTCTTACCACATGCAACAACGTTATCCGATTGGGATGACGAAGGCTTTTGTTCTCGCTACCCCAAACACTCTAATCCTTTGCTAACCTTTTGAGCCGGTTACCTTTAGTTCATTACCCTCTTTGGAACCTGAAAACGTTTGTAAAAAAAAATTATCAAAAGAAAAGAAAAATTAAAAACAACAAAAATAAAGTTCCCTGAATTACGTTCAACTTGATTCCGAAAGGATACGTAGGCAGCCTCTCTCTAGGGTTCAGTCACACCAAAACAAAAATTTAATTTCCCTAAAAAGTGAAACTGGGGCAGATGTTATAATGGTTAGGCAATGATCCCTCCTGAGCGGTTCCAAAGTTGTAATTTGATCCAAATTCCTTTTACCCAAACCTTGTTCACGTCCTTCCGATCAATCGGTGAAAGGTGTTCAAAATCGAAGAACGCAGTTGTTTGGATCCGATGCAATCAAGATGAGAGAAATAAAATGAGAGAGTCTTATTGGTGAAAACCCACGGGCACCGTAAGACGATGGAAAGCAGAGAAATTGAAAATGAGAGAGTCTTGTTAGTGAAAACTTGTAAAGAGCACTATAAGGAGACGGTGAGAAGATAAATGAGAGAGGCCGATTGGTGAAAACCCTTAAAGGGCGCCGTTGATCGAAAAGAAGAAATCCCTTACCACCATTGGCACTCAAAGAGTCCTGGCAAGGTTATTCGGTTTAAAATACGGGTCATAATGGGTTTATGAGAGATTGGATAGTTGTGTAGATCGGGTATCCAGTCCAAGAAGCATGTCATGTCTATTGAAGTCTACATGCGCCCCAGATAAGTCCTTCTTTCCTCTCCGAAAGGGACACTTCTCTTTAACATTCACTTTCTTGTCCTTCATTTACTTTTCTTTGAATCCCTTTCGGTTTAATTCTTCTCCGAAACTAATACAAAGAAAAGTTGGCAAGATTGGTTTTACAGGGTTCTGCTTAACAAAAGCCAAATTCAAAGAAAAGCACCCAGCCTCAGCGGGTGCATCAAGTCGATCCCGACTGGCCATGATGGCCGATGCTCAGAAGTCAAAATTATTAAAAATAAAAGAAATCCAAGGTTAAATGCCCATTGAGGTAGAATAAGATAAAAAGGACAAAGTCCCACACGAGTGAACCGTCATGTGAAATTTTGGAAAGTTGAGTTCCTCAGTTTTGGAAGAGAGATCAATCTTCAGAAAAACCAGCAAGCAATAGAGTTTCTCACCAAAAGAGTTGAGCCAATATCAAGTGATCAAAAACAATCAAGGCCACAAAACCAACCACCATTTCAAACTAACAATTGTTCTTTGTTTGGAAACCTGAAACAGGTGCGATTCAAAGCAACCATGCAAGAAGCAGGTGCGATAAAAAAAATGCGCGAGTGCTAGAAATAGCTTTGTAGCAACAATCCATAAAAAGGGAAGCCCCTCCCCCCTCCCCCCTCCCCCAAAATTCTTTCCTGCATTCATTCATTCTAAAAAATGAAGAAAAGAGAAAATAAAGCAAAATAAGAAAAAGATAAGAAAAAAAAATTCGCAAAATGGTAGCTTACGACCCCAATCTCAATTTGTACGCTTTTCTAACATAGGGTCTCCACTCCCTGGTTGAGTTTATTTTAGACATAAGGTCTCCACTCCCTATTCGCTTTTCCAACATAGGGTCTCCACACCCTAGTTGAGTTTATTTTTAGGAATAGGGTCTCCAATCCCTAGTTGCTTTTCCAACATACGGTCTCCACTCCCTAGTTGATTTTATTTTAGACATAGGGTCTCCACTCCTTAGTCGCCTTTTCCAACATAGGGTCTCCACTCCTTGGTTGAGTTTATTGTAGAAATAGGGTCTCCACTTCCTAGTCGCTTTTCCAACATAGGGTATCTACTCCCTAGTTGATTTTATTTTAGACATAGGGTCTCCATTCCCTAGTCGCCTTTTCCAACATAGGGTCTCCACTCCCTGGTTGAGTTTATTTTAGACATAGGGTCTCCACACCCAAGTTGCTTTTCCAACATAGGGTCTCCATTCCCTGGTTGAGTTTATTTTTAGGCATAGGGTCTCCACTCCCTAGTCGCTTTTCCAACATAGGGTCTCCATTCCCTAGTTGAGTGTATTTTAGTCATAGGGTCTCCACTCCCTAGTCGCCTTTTTCCAACATAGGGTCTCCACTCCCTAGTTGAGTTTTATTTTAGACATAGGGTCTTCACTCCTTACTCGCCTTTTTCAACATAGGGTCTCCACTCCCTAGTTAAGTTTATTTTTAGACATAGGGTCTCACTCCCTAGTCGCCTTTCCCAACATAGGGTCTCCACTCCGTAGTTGAGTTTATTTTATACATAGGGTCTCCACTCTCTGGTTGAATTTATTTTAGACATAGAGTCTTCACTCCCTAGTTGCTTTTCCAACATAGGGTCTCCACTCCCTGGTTGAGTTTATTTTTAGGCAGAGGGTCTCCACTCCCTAGTCGCTTTTCCAACATAGGGTCTCAGCTCCCTAGTTGAATGTATTTTATTCATAGGGTCTCCACTCCCTAGTCGCCTTTCCCAACGTAGGATCTCCACTCCTTAGTTGAGTTTTATTTTAGACATAGGTCTCCACTCCCTAGTCGCCTTTTTCAACATAGGGTCTCCACTCCCTAGTTAAGTTTATTTTTAGACATAGGGTCTCCACTCCCTAGTCGCCTTTCCCAACATAGGGTCTTCACTCCCTAGTTGAGTTTATTTTAGACATAGGGTCTCCACTCCCTAGTTGCTTTTCCAATATTGGGTCTCCAGTCCCCATTTGATTTTATATTTAGACATAGGGTCTCCACTCCCTAGTCGCCTTTTCCAACATAGGGTCTCCACTCCATAGTTGAGTTTATTTTTAGACATAGGGTCTCCACTCTCTAGTCATTTTTCCAAAATCGGGTCTCCACTCCCTAGTTGAGTTTATTTTAGGCATAGGGTCTCCACTCCCTAGTCGCTTTTCCCAGCATAAGGTCTCCACTCCCTAGTTGATTTTATTTTAGACATAGGGTCTCCACTCCCTAGTCTCTTTTCAAGGATATACAATCCTGATTTTATTGCTTTCAATAAAGAAGTAATTTAGATTTTATTACAATAACTCACGAAATTTTCCTAGTGAAAACTGGGGCTGAAAAATTTCGTTCGTTTGTTTCTTTTGGTGCCTTAACAGGTTTTCACCGTGAGGCACAAGGTTTGAGATGACCAAAGGAAGAAGTCTCAACCCAAATAAAAGAAAAGAAGAAAAAGAAAAAAGAAGAAGAAGTTGAAATCAAGGTGCAGAAGAGGAGAAAAGATGCAGAATACTCAAATTTGATTGAAGTCACAAGCTTTTCATGTCCCGCCTTGATCCAAAAGCTGAAGAATGAGCCAGCGTTTGCAGCTAACGAGCATCAAGATTCAGATCAGAGTCTGCGGGAAGAACCATCCAATACTCAAGATCAAGCTTCAGAAGATTTATATATAGAAATCTTGTAACTCGTAGTTGATAATATTAGCTAGTTTAGCTTTTCATCTTTTATTTTGGTGTAATAAGGAGTTCAGCATGCAGTAGCAGCAGTAGCAACAGTGAAATCACGGCTTCCTGGTAGTCCCAGCTACCGAAACTTCCAGAACTACACTGACCTGATTCCTATATAGCTAAGGATATGTAGGCAACCTCTAAAGCAAGGTTCGATCAGGCTCTTTCAAAAAATGCTTCTCATGGAGTTTCAAACGGGCAAAAATCCCTAATAATTGCTCATTTTATCTTTGCCCGAAAACCCTTCGTGTCTCCAAGAAAAGAGGGGCAGCTGTGAGCATGTGATTTTTACCCTATATGAATTACTCATACAGATTCCCAAGAAAATAAGTTTTTCTTTTAATTATTTGCCATTTTAGAATTTTTGTAGAATTTTTTTTGATTATTTGCATTTTTCTGTGCATGTTTAATTTTTATTTAAATCATGAAAAATACCAAAATATCATGCATTGCATTTAGATTTTGTTTTTATATTTTTAGAATTAATCAGTAATTATTTATTTTATAAAAATTTGAAAATCACAAAAAATAGCTCATTTTTACATTTTTTATCTTTAATTTTTAGCTTATTAATTTTTCTCTTTTAATTTAGAGTTAAGTATTATTTATTTATAATTAACTAATTAGTTTAATTTCATACTTTTGGATAATTTAGGGTTTTTATTTGTAGGATTTTAATTAAAAGAAAAGGAAACATTAGAAAATAAAAGAAGGAATTTGAAAAAATAATTTGTCTTGTGAAATTAGGCCATTTTTACTTGAATCCACCCCATATCCGGTCCAAACCGTCCAGGCATCTAGACAAACTCAAACGACGTAGTATGGAACCAATATTACGCTGTTTTGAATTCGTTGGTTTTAAGTCAATCCCAGCCTTTCATTTTAATCCATCCAACAGTTTTGAACACTTCCCCCATCTTAAATAAAATTGTCTGAATACCTGTAGATAACCTAGGACCCTCTTCAATTCACTTCATCTCCCCCAAGTTCAAAGAACCCTAGCCCACCGCCTCCAAACTCTTGAGCCTCCACCGGCCGGCGGTGGAGCCCATTCAACCCCAAGCTTCGACCACACAACCCCCACTCACCCTTGAGTCCCAATCCACCACCATATCTCTTCAAATCCTTACCAAATCGGACTAGTTCCGAATCTAAAAAAAAAAAGGAAAAGAAAAATCTTCCAAATCTCCAAGTTTTCCTTGAACAATTAGGGTTAAAATTGGTGTTGTTCGTCTGTTTTCAACGACAACACATGATTAATGCCAAATTCAGCTCAAAATCGAGGGTATTGAAGGTCCAGTCAAGCCCACTGTCAATCTGCCTATTCTAGGTATTTTTCGGCCATTTTTTTTCTCTCTTTCGTCTTTCGTTTTGTTCTCATCCTCATCTCCCTCTGATTTTTGCTTTTTTTTTTTTTTTTATGTTTTTCAATCGCCTCTGTGTGCATACTAATTTTAAGTTATTTTATTTAGCACATTTTTAGTTTATTTAATTTTGTTGTTTGATTTTGCTCAAATTTCTTTCTATTTTTGTTTCTTTGGATTTATGGCTTTAGGATTTCCTATAACTATGTAGGCTCATTTTCTCGTGGGTTTGGCCTTTGAAATAAAATTTGGGCTCTGTCAGTCAGAAGCCCAAAGAGGGGAGGGTCCATTCGGGTCATTGAGCCCAGGATTTTGGTTTGCTTGTTGGGCCAATTTGACTCATGTTTGGTCTGATGATATATAATAGAGGGTTAAAGGGTATTTGGGGGAATTTAATTGAGAGAATCTTTACAAAACTGAATAGGAAACTTCTAGGAAAGAGGGGTTTGGGTTAGTTCAGTAATTGGTTTTAAAATCCAGGGTTCAAAATGAAAGAATGAAGAATCAGGGAGGGGGTAATTGGTAAATCTTAAAATCATTTATACTGCCCTAAAGGCTCTCTATAAGAAGCCAGTTTCTTTCTTTTCAGGGCAGAATTTAGAGATTTTAGAATAATACAGAAGCATACAAACTACTGAGCTAAAAAATATTGAAAATCCCTTGCATTTTTTGCGGAAATTAGCTTGGTTCTGTTGCTTATCTTCATAGTTTGAAACCTTTCAAGAACTTCTGGTTCATTCTGGGTTCAAAATGGTTTAGAAGGACTGCGTATTGCTGTTGTTTGGCTTTGTTGTTGATGCTGATATACTGTTGTTGTTCTACTCCTAATCTCAGGCTTATTTTTTAATGTGGGTGGTTCAAGGCATATTTTAAATAACGTTGAATCTTCCTAAAATAATTAAAAGCGGTTAATAAATTAAAAATGCACCATAGGCTAAAACATATTAAAAAATTAGATAATAGGCCAATTTTAATAAGTTTAAGCGACCGTGCTAGAACCACGAAACCCGAAAATACCTAACACCTTCTCCCGTGTTAACATAAATCCTTACTTCGAATTTTTGGTTCGCAGACTTTAAAAAAGTCGAATTCCTCGATTTGGGATTTAAAATAAACCTGTGACTTGGGACACCAAATAAACTATCCCAAGTGGCGACTCTAATAAATAAATAATCCCATTTCGAATAATGTTATTTAAATTGAAAAAACTCCCTTATGTCCTCAGGGTGTTAAAAAAGAGGTGTGACACTCATGACTGGTGACACCCCGATATCCGGCTTTCTTTCCCCACTGCTGTTTTCTTTAAAACACTTTTTAAGGGTTTACTATTAAATAGTTTGATTTTATCCTAAGAAAGGAAATACTAATTAGTTTTGGGATTGTGTCAGCTGGCCTAGTTCCATGGTAGGTGCCATCATGACCGGGTTGGTTTAGAGGTCGTGACAAGTTGGTATAAGAGCCTAGGTTACATAGGTCTCATGAGTCATGAGCAGATTTAGTAGAGTCTCGCAGATCGGTACGGAGACGTCTGTACTTATCTTCGAGAGGCTGCAGAACCTTTAGGAAATTCCAGATTCTTGAATTCTTATTGTCGCGCCCCTTTTTCCCTCCGCAGAGAGAATTCTGGGTTCCGACGTTCATGGGGGTAATAACTCGTTTCCTTTTGGGATTTGGGTATTTGAAGAGTCGTCACCTAACGGATTATGGTGCGTTAGGGAACCTAGAGCGATTAACTCTTAGACTAGTTTTCATTACCAGAGATTTAGGGTAAGGGCTCGAAATAAACTTGAGGGGAAGGTATTAGGCACCCCTCACGGTCCACAACGGTGGGTCCCGGCCAAACTTATACTTATGTGAATTAGTCCTTTTGACAAATAAATAGTTTTAACACATACTTGCAAATAAATGCATGTTTTGACATTGTATGACTCAAGTAATGAAACAAAAGGTGAAGACTTGTTCAAGTTGCACATATATAGAGAAAAGTAAAATTTAAACATAGGGAATTGGGAAACAGGGGTCATAGGTTGGTTAGCCTACAGGATCACCCCACACAATGCCCGATAATCACTCCTCAATGAGGGGCTACACGTGACATTAGCGCGTAGTCATCATATCCTTATTACCCAATTCCCTCCCTTTGGTCATAGCCTAAAGAGTTCTATCAACCTTGAAAGGTATCCTATGCGTGCACTACCCGTCCCTTCCCTGTGTCTCTGGAGGTATTTGGGACCTATAATTTTAAGTAGTTCTAGACCATCCTAAGGTATTTAAAGGAGAAAAAATCTAGGCGTCAATCAAAATCAATTAGGACTGCACATAAAGAGGGAACAATTAAAGGCTCATATTTACCTCCACAAAATATAACAAGTAAGTGCACGTCTCAAACAACAGTTTCAGGTATTTAAGTGAAAAATCCTAGAACATGATATCTAGGCGAGCAGGAAGTATATAGCATTGAATTAGGACCAAGCGTCAAAGACCTATTTAGTTTGCCTACTGATCTTAGACCTGTGAATATAAGCCGTCTTAAATAAAAAAAATACAGTTTTTATAGTTGTAGGATTTTAATCGCCCTATAGGCTTGCCTAAGCGCATAGCAGTGATGTCCTAAGAGCATGATATCTATATTGATTAGGAATGCAGTACAACAGTGAACCAATTTTTAAATGGATAAATATAAACACGAATTTGAACTGATTTATTTAACTGAACTGTTTTAAGTCCTATAGACATGACCTCTAGTTAAACAAGGTAAAAGACCTTGAATTAGGTAACTGAACTGTTTTAGTCCTATACAACATTGAATTAGGACCAAGCGTCAAAGACCTTTTTAGCTTGCTAACTGATTTTAGACATGTGAATGTGAGTAGTCTTAAATAACAAAGCACAATTTTCATAGTTGCAGGATTTTAATCGCCCTATAGGCTTGCCTTAGACCATAGCAGTGATATCTTAAGAGCATGATATATGTATTGATTAGGAATGAAGCACAACAATGAACCAATTTTTAAACGGACAACTTGAGATCTTATAGACATGCTTTCTAGCGGTATTGATTTAAGGGAGTGTTTGGAAAACTTAATAGAGAGGCAGATAGATTAATAAATTAAACCGATTGAGAATATATAAACATGAATTTGAACTGATTTATTCAACTGAACATTTTTATGTCCTATAGACATGATCTCTAGTTAAGCAAGGTAAAAACGAACAACATTCATTTAACCAAAGTGAAACCCCTTTAGGAATGGTATCTATAGAGCTGATTTTAACCCTATACGTATGATCTCTATTATTAAAGCCATTTTTAGATCCTATAGGCATGGTTTCTAATATTGTGGAAGTAAAGCAAACATAACAAACACATTTGAATCAACACGACCCTATAGGTATGGTATCTACCCAATTTACCCAACATATATTATTACCATCCCTTTTTCACTAATCTCCCCACTGTATGTTTACAATAATTATTGAAGACTAATGAATTAAATAAAAAAGACATAAATTAATAGGATTTAATCTACAGGGAGCCTGCAGTAGGCCCAAGTGACTTCCAAGCCTCCAATAGCCTCAAATGCCCAAAGTTCCATAACCAATTTCATGTCTAGGTGTGTTAGAGTTCCCTAAGGACCTCAAGGATCCCGGGAAGTGCTCATACTTAGACCTTTTCTCAAATAATAATTGACTTAGGTGCAGTGTGGAAAGGCCAGCTCTGACATGCCAGAGTTCAGAGAGATCTCAAGGATCTCAAGGCAGTACACATATCAGAGGGGCAAGACCTAATATTCTAAGAGTAAAGTGAGAGTGCTTGACATAGTTTTGAAAAGGTTTTGAATATAATAAAGAGATGACTTTATGAGGGACAAAGGTTTTCAGAAACAGGAAATAGTTCGGTAGTAAAACACAATTTATGAAGAGTACCAAAACAACATACAATCAATTGGTGATAAAACATCAAGATTCAGAAAACATTTAACAAACGGATCCCACATGGGGATAAACGGATTGGGTCACATATGAGTCACATTGGGGTATATAGATAGAGTATAGAGGAAACATATAGTCAACAAACCGCATAAAACACTTGGGGTCTTAGAGACTTAGCAGGCTAATCATGGACAGTAAGTAGTTAAGACATAGATCATAGTTGTAATACAGGAAGCCTGACATGTCTTGAACAGGATTAAACATACAATTTAGACATGCTAGGCAAAGAAGTAAGCACGAAAGAGTGCAGAATATAAAGCATACATTGAATAGGACAGAGTTTAGACATGCTGAGCAAAAAAGTAACCAGGAATACAAGTTAAATTCATAACTGATGAACTAGTGCAAGAATGAAACACATAGGGTTTGGATTTCAAAACTTAACTAGAGACATACCAGTTGAAGAAAAGGGTGCAGAACATAAAGAAGAAGAAGTTCCAATATCTAGCCTTGGCTTTCAGCCGGCTAGATCAATGAATACCACAAGTAGCAGAGGAGAAAAGAAAGCTTTAGAGTGTAAGTGTGCCTTTGTGAGCTAATGTTCTATTTTGAATTGAGAATATGAGAGTGCTTATATAGCAGTTTGAGGGTAGAGTCAATAAGGTAAAAGGATCAGAAATCAGCAATTAAGGGCAATCGGGTTCCAATCATATAAGGAGTTCAGAATAGACTCCTTTAATTAGGGGCAATTAACCAAACGGTAACAACATGGGTTTAATTAAGGCAAAAAAAGACCAAACCATACCAAATAAAGAATCAGTAAGAATCCAAAGTTATACGGGCAATCAATTAAGGCAAAGACGACCAATTAAATTTATAAACAAGAAAACAAATAAAGTCTATGCGTACCAATCTTTAACGGAGTAATCAATCAGCCAGAATTTCGAAGTAACATTAATTTCTAGAAAGAATATATATCAATTCCCATAAATAGAAAATAAACTAAGTAAAATTTCATAGAAACGTAGAACTTAGTCGGAAAAAATTAGCTTAGAATCCTAATAGGGCTCAGTTAGAGGGAAAATCATGAAAGAGTCAGCAAGTTTAGCAGATAAGGTAAGAAATAAATAGTCAGGATGAACACAAACATATAGAATCAGTGAAAAGTTGAATTAAGAATCTCAGTAGAGGCATTAAGAAAAACCATGAGATATTCAAATGGATACAGAGAAATCATAAGAACCAAGCACGAACACAGTCGATATACTAGTACTCAAAAACCAAACGAAGAATATAAAAAAATTAGGGCTTTCAGTACAAGAAGCAGAAGATCAAACACTCAAAAATCATCAAACATTTTGTAAAAGAAATTTTTGGAAACCCTAGTTTAGAAAAAGATGAAAATCATACGATTCTTGTAAAGAATCTCAAGGTTGTTGTTAAACACATATGAAACAAGTCCAAATCATCTCAGATCTGTACAAATCTAAGAGGTTCAAAAAACGAAATTAGGGTTTTGAAGAGAACAACACAGAGGTGAAGAAAGTTTCTTAGAAACCCATAGATCGATATAGGATGATCTTACGCGAAATCACACTGGAACGACCTGAAACAGGCGAAAAGGGACCATAGATGCAACCCTGGTCCCTTGAGGACCCTAGAGATGGCAGTACGAACGTGAGGGAGGCTAGTAAAAGTCTGGGAGGTGGTAGGAAACCACCACAGATAGCCATAGATGAGTGCCGACGAGGTTTGATTAGGGTTAGGTTTGAGAGCATTTGAGAGAAGAGAGGGGTTTCAGGGTGACGGATGGTATAGAATGAAAGGGTTTTTTTGGGGGGGGGGGGG
>MU769335.1:56682-97838 GCA_026770625.1 Nicotiana glauca
AGAATGAAAGGGTTTTTTTGGGGGGGGGGGGTCATTTGGTTTATTTTAGGTAAGGGGTATTTGTGGCCGTTGATCACAGATCAACGACCGAGATTAAAGGGTTTTAGGGCCAGATCGTGTCTTCAGCATTAGGGCTGGGTAAATTTTAATTAGGATTGGGCTGTTATTGGGTTGAATTAGGTCTAGAAATAAAATAAAAAATAGGTCAGATTTTAAATAGTCATTTTAATAGCTAGTAATTTATAAAAATAGTAAATGAGTTTAAAAAATATTTACGTGTACTATGATGATTTAAAATAGTTATTTAACATTTTAAAAATATAAAAGATCAGTTTATGCAACAATAATGTAATTATGCATTAGTAGGGCTATTATTTCAAAGATGTGCAATTTAGCCTAAAAATAAAAATATAATTACAAACAATGCACTAAAAATATTTAAATACTATTTTGGCATAAATAAAGAATTTAGATGACTAAATCACCACAAAAAAAATTTGAAGGATAATTTTTGGATAATTTATAAATAAAAAGACAAGAAATAAATCGATTTGGATCTTTTAAAAATTATAAAAAATGTTTATGCTTGCTTATAACTGCATATGTGCTATATATATTAAAAATATATGATGAAAAATCGGGTATCAACAGCTGCCTCTCTTTACCCGGAAAGGATGAAATAGTTTTCGAGTAAAGAAATGATGGCCAATTTTAACCGGTCGGGATGTTTTGAAAGATAGAGGTAGGACTCCGATCTTGGAGTTTCCTACATATCCCTAGTTTTACAGGAATTAGGCCATTTATAGTTCTGGATTCATTGATGGAATATACCTATAAAGTCATTGCAAGAACGGACACGTGATGCAAGAGCGGTTATAGTAAGTGGTTAAGTTTGAGATAGTTTGAAAGAACTGGAGCGGGGTCGCTCCTGCTAGGATAGCAGTTGCTTGCTGGTCACCTGCAGATGAATAGATGCTACCGACATGTATTTGCGTGAAAATTTAAACTGATGCAGATTCCCTTTGGATCATGAAGGTTGTCTTTGGACGGTTAAAGATTACGTCATTGGATCATGATGTCCTGGGCCATGAATTGTTTAGTGAGGGATTCGCAGGCCATAAAATGTTGTTCTCGAGCCATGAAGATGGTGCCTCCGAACCATGACGCCTTTGAATAATGATATGCAAATTTGAGGGATCCTCAGGCCATGGTATGGTATCTTCCGGCTATGAGGATGATGCCTTTTAGATTATGAAGCCTTTGGATAGATTGGCGATATTTCAGCCCATGAGGTGTAGTAATATGATGTTAATAAGACATGGCTTAGTCTTGTGAAATAGAGGGCATATCTTAGACCGATTGAAAGCAAATAGATAGTACTAAAACTAGAGCAATATTTGTGGGATAATGCTTAGTCCTATGCAAATAGGGAAGCAAGGATTAGCCTCATGCAAATGGGGTGGCAATGAATAGTCTCATGTAGATATGGAGGCAGGGATTAGCCTCATGCAAATATGGAGGCAAGGATTAGCCTCATGTAAGTGTAGAGGTAAGGATTAGCCTCATAAAAGATAGGGAGGCAAAGATTAGCCTCATGTAGATATGGAGGCAAGGACTAGCCTTATACAGGTATGGAGGCAGGGATTAACCTCATGTAGATATGGAGGCAGAGATTGGCCTCATTCAAATGGGGAGGCAATGATTAGCCTCATGCAGGCATGGAGGCAGGGACTAGCCTCATGCAAGTATAGAGGCAGGGATTAGCCTCATGCAAGTATGGAGGCAGGGATTAGCCTTATGCAAGTATAGAGGCAGGGATTAGCCTCATGCATGTATGAAGGCAGGGATTAGCCTCATGCAGATAGTGAGGCAAGGATTAGCCTCATGCAAGTGCCGAGGTAAGGATTAGTCTCATGCAAACATGGAGGCAAGGGTTAGCCTCATGCAGATATAGAGGCAGGGATTAGCCTCATATAAATAGGGAGGCAGGGATTAGCCTCATGCAGATATGGAGACAATTAGCCTCATGCAAGTATAGAGGTAGGGATTAGCCTCATGCAGATATGGAGGTAAGGATTAGCCTCATGCAGATATAGAGGCAAGGATTAGCCTCATGTAAGTACGATGACATGGATTAGCCTCATGCAGATGTAGAGGCATGGATTAGCCTCATGCAAGTGTGGAGGCAGGGATTATCCTCATGCAAATATGGAGGCAAGGACTGGTCCCATGCAGACATGGAGGCAAGGATTAGCCTCATGCAAGTTTGGAGGCAGGGATTAGCCTTACACAGGTATGGAGGTAGGGATTAACCTCATGCAAAGAGCGAGTAGCAAATAAGAGTAGTGTATATCTTAGCTGGAGATATATTCGGTGTCTGATGTCCAGATTGATTATGAATTTGCTTTGTGTATACATATCTGCGAATGCTATCTCTACGTCAAATGTGCCTGCGTTCAAAGAAAAATTGTAAGTTTTGTGAGGGGAGGTTGGTTCGCGCTTTTGTCTGTTGGCGTTGCTTTGCTCCGTTCTGGAAGAGTTTTCGAGTTCCCCTGGGTAACACCTGACTGTTACAGAAATAAAGTTTTTCGAAAAATATGCAATTATTGATAAAAATAGAGTCATTTTAGAAACACATTGATATATCAAGTGATTTTTAGATGAACTAGTGACCGTAACATATTTCAACGACATTGCAGCTCTCTTATGTTGGAATTTTGAGGTTCATCCTCAAAATTCTGCCCCAGTCTCTAATCTTGGGGGAAAATAGAAATTTCATTATGATATGACCGAACCTATAAGGCTGTCTACGTATCCCGTCTTAAATGGGAATCAGGTCAAGCGTAGTTCAATTACATCAGATGAGGAAATGTAAATAATCTAAGCATAATATCTCTTGACTGCATCTGAATTGATTGGTTTTGGCCATATTTCTCCATCCATTTCTGCAAGTATGAGTGCTCCTCCTATCAGTACCCTGTGAACCATGTACGGACCATGCCATTTGGGAAAGAATTGTCCTTTTGCTTCATCTTGATATGAGAAGATCTTCTTCAGCACCAGTTGTCCTGGTGCAAATTGCCTTGGTTTGACCCTTTTGTCGAAAGCTCTAGACATTTTGTTCTGATAAAGTTGTTCGTGACCCACTATGTTCATCCCCTTTCCATCGTTAAGGGCCAATTGTTCATAGCGATTCCTTATCTACTCTGCATCGCTGAGTTTAGCTTTATGTATGATTCTTAAAGAAGGAATCTATACCTCGACTGGGATGACAATCTCGGTACCATAAACCAATATGTATGGAGTTTCCCAAATTGATGTGCGAACTGTAGTGCGGTATCCCAATAAAGAAAAAGGTAGCTTCTCGTGCCATTGCGTGTGGTTCTCTACCATCTTCCTTAGTATGTTCTTGATGTTTTTGTTGGTGGCTTCTACGGATCCATTCATCTGAGGTTTATAGGCTGTGGAATTCTTGTGCTTGATTTTGAAAGTTTCACACATAGCTTTCATCAGATCACTGTTGAGATTGGTAGAATTATCAGTAACAATGGACTCGGGAACTCCGAATCGGCAAACAATACGATCTTTGACAAAGTCTGCGATGACTTTCTTGGTTACAGCTTTGTAGGATGCGACCTCTACCCATTTTGTGAAGTAATAAATGGCTACCAGAATAAACCTATGTCCATTTGAAGCAATAGGCTCAATCAGACCAATGACATCCATTCCCTAGGCGGCGAATGGCCAAGGTGAGCTTGTTGCATTGAGCTCATTCGGCGACACTTTTATCATATCGGCATGCACCTGGAATTGAAAGCATTTGCGTACATACTGGATGCAATCTATCTCCAAGGTCATCCAAAAGTAACCGGCCCTAAGTATCTTCTTAGTCAAGACAAAACCATTCATGTGCGGGCCACACGTTCCGGCATGTACATCCTCAAGCAGTTTAGAAGCTTCTTTTGCGTCGACACATCTTAACAATCCCAAATCGGGAGTTCTTCTATACATATTTCCTCCGCTGTGGAAGAAGTGATTGGATAGTCTCCGGAGTGTGCGTTTCTGAGTGTGATTTACATGCTCCGGATATTCTCCCTTTGACAAATACTCCTTGATGTCATGAAACCAAGGTTTTCCATTTATTTCTTCTTCAACATGAGCACAGAGCACAATATGTTGGCTGATTATGGATTCTGAACGATATATGTTCAATATAATGTTATCTGGATGTTATATCATATATGACAAGCTGGTCAATGCATCGGCAAACTCATTCTGAATTTTGGGCACATGTCGAAATTCTATCTTCGTGATCCTCTTTCTCAATTCCTACACATGGTACATATATGGCAATATCTTGGAATTCTTGATGGCCCACTCTCCTTGTACCTGGTGCACAAGCAAATCTGAATCACCGATCACCAGCAGCTCCTGAATGTTTATGTCGATTTCCATGTTGATCCCTAGTATGCAGGCTTCATATTCCGCCATGTTGTTGGTGCAAGGAAATCTGAGTTTAGCAGATACCATATAATATTGACCAATTTCTGATACTAGAACTGCTCTAATGGCCGCTCCTTTGAAATTTGCAGCTCCGTCAAAGAATATCCTCCAACCGTCATACGCTTTAGTGATGTCTTCTCCTACGAATGACACTTCCTTATCAAGAAAATACATTTTCAAGGGTTCGTATTCTCCTCCCACCGGATTTTCAGCAAGATGATCTGCCAATGCCTGTCCTTTGACCGCCTTTTGAGTTACGTAGACGATATCAAACTCACTTAACAGTATCTACCACTTGGCCAACTTTCCAATTGGCATGGGTTTCTGAAATTTATACTTCAAAGGGTCCAATTTGGATATGAGGTATGTAGTGTAGGCACAGAAGTAATGCCTCAATTTTTGAGCTGTCCAGGTCAAGGCACAACAAGTGCGTTCCAGCAGAGAGTACCGTGCTTCGTAAGGTGTGAACTTCTTACTCAGGTAGTATATGGCCTGCTCCTTTTTTCCTGTCTCGTCATGTTTCCACAGAACACATCCAAAGACTCTATCCAACATCGATAGATAGAGTAGCAAAGGTCATCCTGGTTCTGGCAGAACCAGAACTAGTGGTGTGTACGGGTACTCCTTGATCTTGTCAAAAGCTTTCTAAAAAATCCTTGGTCTAACTTGTCTCGGCATCTTTCCTCAGCATCTTGAATAGGGGTTCACATATGACTGTGGATTGTGCTGTGAAGCGACTGATATAGTCTAGACACCCTAGGAACCTCATCACGTCCTTTTTGCTCCTAGGCGGCGGTAACTCCTGAATAGCTTTGACTTTAGACGGATCCAGCTCGATCCCTCGATGAATGATAATGAATCCCAGTAACTTTCTTATAGGAACCCCGAATGCACACTTTGCGGGGATCAGTTTCAAGTTGTACCTCCTCATCTTGTCAAAGAACTTTCTCAAGTCCGGTATGTGATCTGTTGCCCTCTTGTATTTGATAATGACGTCGCCCACATACACCTCTATTTCCTTGTGTATCATATCATGGAAGATGGTTGTCATGTCTTTCATGTAGGTAGCCCCAGCATTCTTTAGACCAAATGGTATCATCTTGTAGCAGTATACCCCCCAAGGTATGATAAAAGCTTTTTTCTCCGCATCTTCATCATCCATCAAGTTCTGGTGATAACCCGCGAAGCAATCTACAAAGGATTGGAGTTCATGCTTGGTGCAGTTGTCGATCAAAATGTGTATGTTTCGTAGTGGAAAGTCATCCTTGGGACTTGCTCTATTTAAATCCCGATAGTCAACACATACTCTGACTTTCCCATCTTTCTTCGGAACTAGCACAATGTTGGCTAACCGGGTTTGGTACTCAACAACCCTGAGAACTTTGGATTTGATTTGCTTAGTAACTCCTTAATTTTCAGGCTCATGTCTGGTTTGAACTTTCTGA
Source organism: Nicotiana glauca (assembly GCA_026770625.1). NCBI lineage: Eukaryota > Viridiplantae > Streptophyta > Magnoliopsida > Solanales > Solanaceae > Nicotiana > Nicotiana glauca. The sequence goes on from MU769335.1 coordinate 62,631, forward strand.
GTTTCTGCTTCACTGGCGGACACATAGGATTAGTAGGCAATTTGTGAGCCACTATGGATGTGCTCAAACCGGTCATGTCATCATATGACCATGTGAAAATGTCCTCATACTCTTTTAGGAAATGGATGTACTCTTCCTTCTCGGTTGGTGACAAGTGAATGCTAATGCGAGTCTCCTTGACGGTCTCGGCGTCCCTCAAATTTACTGCTTCAGATTCATCCAAATTGGACTTAGGCTTATTCTCAAAGTTTTCAACTTCCCTGACAATTTCTTCGGATATTTCATCTTCTGAATCACTATTTTCATGTTGTGTTGCCTCGTTACATGTCACAGTCACTGGTTCATCAGGAAAAGTAATAATAACGTTGTAGAAAGAAAAAGTGTAAAGATAGTAATGAATAATAAAGGAGCAAATGCATTTGATTAAGACTGAAAAACATCCAGACAAGTACGGCTCAATGAATCGAGCATTTATTTTGAAACAAGGAAATCTTAAAACAAAGTTGCTAAAAATTTGAATGCCTAGAGTGGATATAAAAATAAAATAAAATTCTACCAAGCTACCCAGGGACTCGGCAGGCCCAGGATGGTGTGGAGGTCCAGTTCTTGAGAATATCTCCCTTCTTTACAGTCTGAATAGTGAGGCATTCTTCCTCATCCTCATCAATTATGGCACTGCAGTCCATGTCTTTATCCTCCAAGAATAGATTCTTCAACCCAGCTAATGCTTCCTCTTCTGAAGTTCCCCATATTGTATTAGCTTGGTAAAAAGCTTGATCTAGACATGGCATTGGTTGCTCGAGAGGGTAATACGGTCCGCGCCATGGAGGCGACGAATCATTGTATTCGTTCTATGTGTACTGATATTCGAGCCCAAAGGTAGTACCATGACCCTTCAGCCGTATTGGTTTAGTGATACCTTGGAGGTTCTTCCCCAGCCCTTTGCCGGGCTCATACCCAGACCATGCTAATATGCTTTCTATTTTGCTACTCCGCCATTTGTCCTTCTGAATAGCGTTGACACGCTCAATTTGATGATAGGTTTCCCCTTCTAGCCTTCTTCTATGTCCAATAGTTAGTATGGTTTGACTAGTGCAGATGGGGTTACTCCCATCTTCGTAAATGATCACCTCCTGACGATTCCATTCGAACTTCACAGCTTGATGTAGTGTGGAAGGCACGGCTCCAGCGGCATGGATCCATGGTCGGCCCAACAGAAGATTATATGAGGCTGGTATGCCGAGCACCTGAAACACGACATCGAACCAAGTTGGCCCCATCTTCAAGCAAAGATTGATTTCCCCAATTCTGGGCCTTTCAGACCCATAGAAAGCTTTCACGTGCATGCTTCCTAACCGTATTCATGAAAACCTTTGTCCAACATTTTTAGAGATTGAGGCTTTAACCTCCGTCAACAAAGACCCTGGCAATGAATTTGTCTTCAAATTACAATGTGATATGCAATACTCGATTGTGATACAACCCCTCAGGTGGTAACTCATCTTCATGGAAGATGATCTTATGACTTTCCAGTACCTGCCCTACCATATTGGCCATTTCTCCGCCAGTGATGTTATTGGGTACATAAGCCTCGCTCAGCACTTTTATTAAAGTGTTCTTATGCGCCTGTGAATTTTGCAACAGTGACAAGATAGATATCTGAGCTGGGGTTTTGTTCAAATGGTCAATGATGGAATACTCCTTTGCTTGTACTTTCCTCCATAGGTCATCTGTCCCTGTTTCAATGACAGGCTGCCTGGTAGTGGCATCCTTACTTTGTTCTCCCAAGTGTTCGGGTGTATAGACTATTCCAGTCCTAGTTATTCCTTGTGCAGCATCGGATTCCTCTACCTTTGCCTTCCCTTTTCGATAGTCCTTGTTGGAGTCATTGAAGTTTTACCCATTAGGAGACGCACTTCCTAGTAGGGGTCTTTCAGATTATACTTGTTAGGAGACATACTTCCTAGCTTTGGTCATTTAAATTCATTCCTAGGAGTCTCATTTCCTAGTTTTAGTCATTAAAGTTTCACCCCTAGGAGACGCACTTCCTAGTCTAGGGTTTTCGAGTTATTTTTGTTTTAGGAGACGCACTTCCTAAATTGAGGTTTCACCCCTAGGAGATGCACTTCATAGTTTGGGTCATTTAAGTTCATACCTAGGAGACGCACTTCCTAGTTTGAGTCATTGAAGTTTCACCCCTAGGAGACGCATATCCTACTCTGGGTCTTTTAGGTTAAATTTCTGTTTTAGGAGACGCACTTCCTAAATTGAGGTTTTACCCCTGGGAAATGCACTTCCTAGTTAGAGTCATTGAAGTTTTACCCCAGGAGACGCAAGGCAATGTAATCCCAGGGTATTGCTTTTCAGTCAAAAGGAGGTGTGGTTGATACTATCACTGTGAAAGGTGTGACCACTTCTACTTCAAATGGAGCAGGGGTGGCTGCAGGTGGAGCCACCTCTACCTCAAATTCAACCGGTGTTGCTACCTCAACCTCGATTGGTGACTGAGTCTGTACCACAATAGGGTTAAGTGTGACTGCAACTATAAAGTCACCGCCTTCTTGAATAAGCCCAATCGACCCCTTAGGGTCCCATTCTTCGTTCGTCTCTATCACATGTACCCCACCACCTCTATGGTCAGGGATGGGGTTGTTGTGGATATTAGGTGCGACTTCCTTTGCCTATATGAACTTGTTGTCAATTAGCGTCTGGATCTTATCCTTCAATGTTCAACACTCATCAGTGGTGTGTCCCTTCATAATGGAATGGTACGCACAAGTTTTGTTTGGATTGACCCATTGGGAGGTATTTTCTAATTCCACGGTGGGAACGTGAGCGACGTAAATCGCGGCTTTCAACCTCTTATACAATTGGTCGATGGGTTTAGCAATGGCGTTATATTGTCTAGGCAGCTTGCGGTCGAAGTTAGGTCTTGGTCTTGGATAGTTTTGGCGAGTCGGTGGTGACTGGAAATGGGATGGTTGGGAGTTATAGGTGTGATGGACAGTTGCTGGTTGGGAATATCTGGGAGATGAGGGTTGATATGTGGGCGGTGGTTCTTGGTATGTGGATGGAGGTGTATGATATATGGGCGGAGGTGTTTGGTATATGGGTGGAGGTATTTGGTATATGGGTGGAGATGTTTGATATGTGTATGGGGATTTCGGGCCTTGAGCCACCATTATTGTTCCAACATCTTTCTTCTTTGATATGCCACCTGATTGTAATGCCTTATTTGTGGCTTGCAGTTAGGGGTGTTCATAAAAATTCGAAAAATCGAACCAAAGCGTAAACCAAACCAAACCGACCAAAAAAATCAATACTTTTTGGTTTGGTTTGGTTTTGGTTTTGAAATTTAAAAACCGATCAAATTTGGTTTGGTTTTGGTTTTAATATAAAAAAAATGAACCAAACCGAATATAGGAGAAGCTATTTTAAATTTTGAATTACACATATATATGTATACTTTTATACAAAGTTTCAAAATTTTTATAGTAAATATTAATCATTTGCACTTTTAGTACAGTTCCTTACCTTTACATTCTAGTTTGATTGGTACTTTTCTTTTGTTAAGTGTAAGAATCTATTTTATGTTAAAAATAATATATTTTTAATTGAGTCCTTAAATTATTCATCACTATTTGATTCAATTGTCATCAATATATCTTGGTATATAATAGATTTCTCAAAGGGCAATTGATTTAATAGTGTTATGTTAAAAATGTGGTCGCCGAAATATGGGTTTGGTAGTGTATATCTTATATTTAAGAAAAAAAACCGACAAATAACCGTAAAAACCGAAAAACTAACATAAATCGAATCGAGAAAAAACTGACTTAATTGGTTTGGTTTGGTTCTAATATTTGAAAAACCGACTTACTTAGTTTGGTTTCTTTATAGGGAAAAATCGATCCGAACCGAACCATGAACACCCCTACCTGCAGTGCTTCGAAATTTGTTACCATCCCGTTTTTTATTCCTTCCTCAATTTCTTCTCTGAGTTTGATGATATCAGAGAATTTATGATTTTCAATAATCATCAATCTTTCATAATACTGCGGATCTTGTGCTCTGGCGAAGAACTTGTTCAGCTGTCCCTCATCCAAAGATGGCCTGAATTTGGCCGCCTCCAATCCCTAATGGGTAGCATATTCGTGGCAGGGTCTCGGTGGGATTCTTCTTGAGATTCTAGATATAGAAAACATTTGGTGAATTTTTTGTGTTAAACTTGAACTGGTCCATGAAATCGGACACTATACTTACCTAGCCGGACCATTTCTTGAGATCCTGGCTTATGTACCAGGACAAAGCATCTCTAGTAAGACTCCTCATAAAGAGTTTCATTCGGATCTTTTCGTCTTTCCCGACCCTCGACAAGCTTGTCACAATAGGTCCTCAAATGAACCTTGGGATCACTCGAACCGTCGAATATCTCAAACTTGGGAGGTTTGTATCCTTTCGGTAGTTGTACATCTGGCTGTATGCATAGGTCTTCATAGTTCAAACCTTCTATTCCTTTGTCACCTTTGACACCCTAAACTCGGCTCGTCAACTTCTTGAGTTCATCAGCCATGTTTTTAATGAGCATGTCCTTCTCGGAGGATTCCGGTGTATAAGAGATTGGTTGGATAAAGTGAGGTACAATTTTTACATATATAGGGTTGCTTTGATGGGTGCTAGGGACTTGGGCGTAATGATGGTCATTGGTTGAGTTTTGAGGATCGGGAATGGGTTGGGGTGTGTTTTAGGGAGTGTGGTAAGTGGTGGTTGGTGGGTACTGAATTGGTTGATGGTGATGTTATGGCGGAGTTGGTATCGGTAAGGGATTGAGATTTTGGGGTGGGGTTGCGTATTGAGGCAGTGCAGGAGGGTTTTGTGGATGTTGATTTTGTGTATTTTGGGAAGGTGTTAGGTTCTTTGTGTTCTGTTGGTTGATGTCAGAGACATTCAGGGTGAGTGACAAGTTTGCCAATTTGCGAACCTGCTCAAGTTCTCCTTACAATTCCAATATCTTTTGTTCCAATCTCAAGACTAGGTCATTTGGTGCCGAAGTACTCCGTCCATATAAAGTTTCTGCATCTCGACATTCTCTTTTCGGATACCACTTAAGTCGTCCATTTTTGCTTTTCCTTTGCCTTTTGTATTGCTTGGAGGAGGAGGAGGAGGAGGGCCTCTAGATTTGGTGTGATATGCTGATGATGCCAGTATGAGTGAAACAACCTTAGGGATGGGAATAAAGAATAAAGAAAAAACAAAAGGTAGACAGGTCAGTAAGGATTATAAAATATTTGCAGTATTTAAACACATATGGCGGGAATGTAAATTCCTATCCTAATTTGGGAGCCTCGTTGTGCCCGAGGTAGGCCTAGCGACAAATAGATTTGGAGAACTTTAGATGCCAGTAAATACTTCATTTCATAATGTAAAAATTGACGAATCCCAAAATGACACTAAGACAATAGAAAAGTAAGTCAGTACTGACACTTGGCCTTATTACATTTAGGAAAGCAAATAAATCTAGCCTACTTGATCCTAGAAGGACCTTCCCCAGATTCAATCTTCTTGACTCCATCACACAGGTTCCCCATCTTGCGCAGCCCAGCAACAGGTAGGCTCTGGCCAGATGTCCTCCTTCACTTCCTTCAGCATTCTGGCAATCCTCAATCCTCTTTATGACTTTACCCTCCAGCTTCGCTAATCCTCACTCCTGATATTCCAACTTTTTGTTGGAAGTGACAACCATCTCTTTCCACTCATCGATCAATCTCAAGTTCTTCTCGTGTAATTCCCGATGCTAATTCTCGGAGTCGTGGACCCTCTTGCGCATCCTGTTGTACTTGACTTGAGCTTCAGCTTCTTCGTTTATGATCCCATTCCCTCGACCGGCTCCTGGCCTCGCCATCCCCTTCAGATTGTCCTTTAACCATGCTGGGTAGAGAGGTTCACACCCCCTATGATACCTGTCTGGCTCAATGGTGTTCTTTTCTACAATGATCTTGTAGTGGCACATGTGCTGAGCTTGGCACTTGTAAGGAACATCATCATCCTGAAAGTCGGCTCTAAAATGGCTCATCTTGTCAATTCTGGGTACAACCTGCTTCCTTCCTGCTTGACTCATAACTCGGATAGGGTCATAAGGGTATATCCCTCTCAACCCAATCAAAACTAAGTATGGAGCATCCCTGGATCTAATGATGAATTTGTCTGTTGGGAACCAGTCAAACATCCATTGTACATGTTCCTCACTCAGATTGTCGAAGAACTCTACCCATTCTTTGGAACTTTCCGACTGATCGAACCTGTTCGAAATTCTGAAGATGTACTAATAACCATAACTGCAGCAATAGATTACAACCCTCAAAATGTTTTATCCCCCTTTGACAGCGTTCTAGAGCCCTATGATGTCGGCTATGATCATGGGGACTATAATGTATGTTTGTCCATTGATCCCTTCCATCAGAGTATTGACGACAATGGACAACCTAGTGTGGATTCTTTCCCTTTTTATTGGGAATACTATCAATCCCAATAAGCATATGAACAAGAAAACTCTGCGGTGGATGTGTCCTAGAGAAGTGATAGTGAGTTCATCATGGAAGGTACGGTAGGACTTGCTATTGTCATATCTCTCATATAGGTATTCAAAGGGTATGTAGGACTTCTCCAGGCATCCCAAGTCAGCATTTTGCTTTAACCCCCATCATCTTTAGGAACCCCTAACCAGTACGGTTCTCCGGTACCAACAACCCACGGCTATCAGAAGTCAATCTCGCAAGTCTCCCTATTTCCTCCAGGAGTGGAGTCATTTCTATGTCGCCGAAACGGAACACATACCTTTCACTGTCCCAGAACAAAGTAGCAGCCTCGATCAACCTATTGTTTGGCTGAATATCTAGCAGGGAAGGCAAGTTACCTAGGTACTTTCTTACATGTTTCTTGTCACTTGAGGAAAGGTCATCCCACCATCTAGAAGCAATGGTGGGATGTTGCTAACGATACCAAATCTTGGGACCTCGTGCCTCGTTTTCTGCAAAACAAAAAGGTTAGGCCCTTTTCCCCTGCCAGACTCGACTATTTATACATTCATGATTAGGCTATTGGCATTTAGTTCTCCAAATTAATGCACAGAATGTGGTTGTGTCTGTTGGGATTATAGAAACCCCAGTGGACCTTTGGATAAGGCTCGTCTTAAAGGATCATTATGTGGACAACATATTAATCTGACTAGGTTGACCATGATGCATGCACAATTTCAATCAGAGTAAGGTTACTATTTGGAGGTCTAGACTGGTACCCTCAAGCGGACAACTTAGGGGGAAAGGCACGGAACCGTCGACTGTACCGTTGATCGACTAGTTTACTACAAATAAGCCTATCCGAATTTAAGGGTAATAAATAGGAATAGTGCAACCACTCATCAAGCGTTACTATAGGATTTAATATGCACGACTGGAATATGATGTGGAGCATAATTTATGCAACAATAAATAGCATGTTATCAGGTATTTGCACGTAGTAAAAATAAATACAGTATTTAAATAATTAAAAGATAGTTACGGAAAAAGAAAACAAAGTGGCAAGTCAGTTTCTCAAAAAAAGGAATCATAAATGCTTGAAAATAAACAATTAATTGCAAATAAGGGAAAGGGTATGGGATAAGGCATGCTTGGACTCATCCACAAAAGATAAGTTCGTTATGGTAAGAGCTTAAGATATCCCCAGCAGAATCACTATGCTGTCACGCCGCCTTTTTCCCTCCGCGGAGAGAAGTTCGGGTTCCGACGTTCAGGGGGGTAATAACTCGTTTCCTTTTGGGATTTGGGTTTTTGAAGAGTCACCACCTAAAAATTATGGTGCGTTAGGGAACCTAGAGCGATTAACTCTTAGAATAGTTTGCATTACCAGAGATTTAGGGTAAGGGCTCGAAATAACCTTGAGAGAAATGTGTTAGGCACCCCTCGCGGTCCACAATGGTGGGTCCCGGCCGAATTTATACTTATGTGAATTAGTCCTTTTGTCAAATAAATAATTTTAACACATACTTATAAATAAAGGCATGTTTTGACATTGTATGACTCAAGTAATGAAACAAAAGGAAAAGACTTGAACAAGTTGAACATATATAGAGAAAAGTAAAATTTAAACATCGGGAATTGGGAAAGAGGGGTCCTAGGTTGGTTAGCCTACAGGATCACCCCACACAATGCCTGGTAATCACTCCTCAATGAGGGGCTACACGTGATATTAGCACGTAGTCATCATATCCTTACTACCCAATTTCCTCCCTTTGGTCATAGCCTAAAGCGTTCTATCAACCTTGAAAAATATCATATGCGTGCACTACCCGTCCCTTCCTTGTGTCCCTGGAGGTATTTTGGACCTCTAATTTTAGGTAGTTCTAGACCATCCTAAGGTATTTAAAGGAGAAAAAATCTAGGTGTCAATCAAAAACAACTAGGACTGCATATAAAGAGGGAACAATTAAAGGCTCATATTTACCTCCACAAAATATAACAAGTAAGTGCACGTCTCAAACAACAGTTTCAGGTATTTAAGTGAAAAATCCTAGAACATGATATCTAGGCGAGCAGGAAGTATATAGCATTGAATTAGGACCAAGCAACAAAGACCTATTTAGCTTGCGTACTGATTTTAGACCTGTGAATATAAGCCGTCTTAAATAAAAAAAATACAGTTTTTATAGTTGTAGGATTTTAATCGCCCTATAGGCTTGCCTAAGCACATAGCAGTGATGTCCTAAGAGCATGATATCTATATTGATTAGGAATGCAGTACAACAGTGAACCAATTTTTAAATGGATAAATAAAAACACGAATTTGAACTGATTTATTTAACTAAACTGTTTTAAGTCCTATAGACATGATCTCTAGTTAAACAAGGTAAAAACGAACAACATTCATTTAACCAAAGTGAAACCCCTGTAGGAATGGTATCTATAGAGCTGATTTTGACCCTATATGCATGATTTCTATTATTAAAGACTTTTTTAGATCCTATAGGCATGGTTTCTAATATTGTGAAAGTAAAGCAAACATAACAAACACATTTTGAATCAACACGACCCTATAGGCATGGTATCTACCCAAGTTATCCAACATATATAACTATCCTCCTTTTTACACTAATCGCCCCACTTTGTTTACAATATTTATTACAGACCAATCAAGTAAAAAAAATACATAAATGAACAGTTGTTAATCTATAGGGAGCCTGCAGTAGGCTCAAGTGACTTCCAAGCCTCCAATGGCCTCAAATGCCCAAAGTTCCATAGACAATTTCATGTCTATGTGTGTCAGAGTTCCCTAAGGACCAAGGATCCTAGGCAGTGCTCATACCTAGACCTTTTCTCAAATAATAACTGACTTAGGTGCGATGTGGAAAGGCCAGCTCTGACATGTCAGAGTTCAGAGAGATCTCAAGGATCTCAAGGCAGTACACATATCAAAGGGGCAAGACCTAATATTCTAAGAGTAAAGTGAGAGTGCTTGGCATAGTTTTGAAAATAATAAAGAGATGACTTTAGGAGTGAAAAAGGTTTTCAGAAATAGGAAATAGTTTGGTAGTAAAAGAAAATTTGTGAAGGGTACCAAAACAACAGACAATCAATTGATCATAAAACATCGAGATTCAAAAAACACTTAACAAACAGATTCCACATGGGGATAAAGGGATTGGGGAACATAAGAGTCACATTGGGGGTACATGGATAGGGTATATAGAAAACATATAGTCAACAAACTGCATAACACACTTGGGATCTTAGAGACTTAGCAGGCTAATCATGGACAGTAAGTAGTTAAGGCATACATCATAGTTCTAATGCAGGAAGCCTGACATATCTTGAACAGGATTAAACATACAGTTTAGACATGCTTGGAAAAGAAGTAAGCAGGAAAGAGTGCAGAATATAAAGCATACATTGAACAGGACAGAGTTTAGACATGATGAGCAAAGAAGTAACCAGGAATACAAGTTAAATTCATAACTGATGAAATAGTACAGGAATGAAACACATAGGGTTTGAATTTCAGAACTTAACTAGAGACATACCAGTTGAAGAAAATGGTGCAGAATATAAATCAGATGAAGTTCCAATATCTAGCCTTGGCTTTTAGCCGGCTAGACCAATGAATACCACAAGTAGCAGAGGAGAAAAGAAAGCTTTAGAGTGTAAGTGAGCTTTTGTGAGCTAACATTCTGTTTTGAAGTGAGAATAGGAGAGTGCTTATACAGTAGTTCGAGGGTAGAGTCCATAATATAAAAGAATCAGAAATAAGCAATTAAGGGCAATCAGGACCCAATCATATAAGGAGTTTAGAATAGACTCCTTTAATTAGGGGCAATTATCCAACTGGTAACAACATGGGTTTAATTAAGGCAAAAAAAGACCAAACCATACCAAATAAAGAATCAGTAAGAATCCCAAAGTTATACGGGCAAGAAATTAAGTTAGAGACGACAAATTAAAGTTATAAACAAGGAAACAAATAAAGTCTATGCATACCAATCTTTAACGGAGTAATCAACCAGCCAGAATTTAAAGTAACACTAATTTCTAGAAAGAATATATATTAATTCCCATAAAAAGAATATAAACTAAGAAAAAATTTCACAGAAACATAGAACTTACTCCGAAAAAATTAGGTTAGAACCCTAATAGCGCTCTATTAGAGGGAAAATCACAAAAGAGTCAGCAAGTTTAGTAGATAACGTAAGAAATGAATAGTCAGGATGAACATAAACATATATAATTAGTGAAAAGTTGAATTAAGAATCTCAGTAGAGGCATATTAGGACAAGAAAAACCATAAGATATTCAAATAGCTACAGAGAAATCATAAGAACCAAACAAGAACACAATCGATATACAGTACTTAGAAACCAAACGAAGAACGCCAAAAAATTAGGGCTTTCAGTACAAGCGAGTTAAGGTTGTAGCAAACTTACAAAATCAGTCAAAACACATGAGAATCAAAATATCAAACACTCAAAAATCATCAAACATTTTGTAAAAGTAATTTTCGGAAACCCTAGTTTAGAAAAAGATAAAAATCACTTGAAAATCATACGATTCTTGTAAAGAATCTCAAGGTTGTTGTGAAACTCATATGAAACAAGTCTAAATCATCTTAGATCTGTACAGATCTAAGAGGTTTAGAAAAAAAATTAGGGTTTCGAAGAGAACAACACAGAGGTGAAGAAACATGCTTAGAAACCCATAGATCATAGTCGATATAGGACGATCTTACTCGAAATCATACTGGAACGGCTTGAAATAGGTGAGAAAGGGACCATAGATGCAAGTCAACTGACCCTGGTCCCTTGAGGATCTTGGAGATGACAATTCCAACATGAGGGAGGCTACTAGAGGCCTGGGGGTGGTGGGAAACCACCATAGATAGCCATAGATGAGTGACATCGAGATTTGATAGGGTTAGGTTTGAGAGCATTTGAGAGAAGATAAGGGTTTCAGGGCTAGAATGAAAGGGTTTGGGGGGGGGGGGGGTCATTTGGTTTATATTAGGTAGGGGGTGTTTGTGGTCGTTGATCTTATGATCAATGGCCGAGATTAAAGGGTTTTGGGGCCGGATCGGGTCTTCAGGGTTTGGGCTAGATAAATTTTAATTGGGATTGGGCTGGTATTGGGTTGAATTAGGGCTAGAATTAAAATAAAAAATAGGTCAGATTTTAAATAGCCATTTTAATAGCTACATAATTTATAAAAATAGTAAATGAGTTCCAAAAAATATTTTCGTGTACTAAGATGATTTAAAATAGTTATTTAATATTTAAAAAATATAAATGACCACTTTATGCATCAATAATATAATTGTGCATTAGTAGGGATATTATTTCAAAGATGTAAAATTTAGCCTAAAACTGAAAATATAATTACAAAAAATGTACTAAAAAATATTTAAACACTATTTTGGCATAAATAAAGAATTTAGATGACTAAATTCCCACAAAAAAATTTGAAAGATAATTATTGGATATTTTATAAATAAAAAGAGAAGAAATAAATCGATTTGGAGCTTTTTAAAATTATAGAAAAATTATTAAAAAATATTTATGTATGCTTATAACTGCATATGTGCTATATATATTAAAAATATATGAGGAAAAATTGGGTATCAACACTTATCATGCGACATTGATTCAGATTGAAATGTAACTCTTGAAAATTCCTTCCACGCGTTCGTATGCACGCATGAGCGCTCAGTATCAGTTGTGCATCGACGATTTGTGATTTCCTAAACACGAGGCGAGATGTGGTTTTTGTGTGTTGATATTGGGCCAGCTTGGAGGACTTGGGGTCGATTTTTGCTTGTAGTTTGAGCACAGAGGTGTGATTGTGTGAGCACGCGCATTTGGACTTATATGTCCAATAGTATCCTTATTAGTGGAATTAGTGGTTGGATGGCTACGTGATGAGTTTGATGTGACTAGAGATGTGTTTATATGATTCGAATGTGAAGAGAAGGGTTTGCTTGAGTTATAGGAAGAACTAGTTGGTGCTTGAATTCCATCTTGATTTGACGTATAGTCTCGAGGTATGGGTGTGTTGAAGGATCTTTTCATGTTGTTTAGTTGAGGAGTGAAATAGATTTTTTATGTTGTGATATGAGTTCAGACTCAGGAGATTAAGTGATTGCGTAATGTTTATGAATGTGGAAGAGTATAAGGGAATGTTAGTTTGAGGCGAAGCATGTGGATTATCTCTTGCGTGTGTCCTGAGGGTTGTGTGATCCCTATGTTATTTTGTAGTGAGTTCTCTTTTACCAGTGGTTTATATGTGTTGCAATTTGTGTTTGAATCGCTTATGATTGTAGGCTTGACTGTTATAAGGGTGAATGCGAGATTTGCAGATGATTTGAAGTATTAGATGGTTTGTATTACACGAGATTATGAAATATTTAGTTTAATTCACTATGGCAGTGTGGCAGTAATAGAGCATGGGTATCGCGAGTTATTGTGTGATTTGATCTACGGCTTTGACCCAAGTGGGGAACTCTGTTAGTGATCAGTTGATTGCATGGTTATGTGCTGTATGGGTTTTAGTTTGAGGTATACTTATGGATCGAGTATGACTTGTAGAGGTAGGATCGATGATGACTCGAGTAAAGGAAATTCTGGATAAGGGTTGTGTTATGCTTTATGTGTATATGAAAGACGTTGGATGAATTAGTTATTGTTGTAAGGGATGTAACGGGTATCGAGTAGGATATCACTCGGTTGCTTAGAATGATGGGTTAATTCCTAGGGTGTTGGAGTGCTAATGGAGCATAAGTCATTTGGACCGTTTGATTAGTCTAATTGAGACCTGGGTAGAGTGGATCACTTCTGAGAATGGTTTTAAAGGATTCGAGATTTACATGTAGTGATTAGTGGTCTTCAGGATGTGTATTTGGCTAGAAACTGATGTTTATAGTGAATGGTGTTAATACTTGTGGCATTTCTATATCATTATGGATTCTACATATCAGTATCAAGAAGGTGAAGGTAATGGCTTTAGATTCGTAGGAAGCCTCTTCATGGTAGGTATTTTTAATTTGGTACTTTTGGGATGCTTAGGAGAACATTCAGCAGCTTGTGAGCCTTAGATGGTATGATTTTATGCTTGGGTCTCGTATGGTGAGTCTGGGTTGACGATTGCAGAATTATGGTGTGGAGAAGTATTAATTCGAAGGTAATTCAGTAGGAACTTTCTTAAATAGGACAACTTGGTGGTAGGTTAGATCGGCATGGTAAGGGTTATGAATTGTTCTTTGGGTGTTTATGAGGTGATGAGTTTCTACATGTGTCTCGTGTCAATGCTCTTAGGTTTTTGGTGACCTGTGTAGCTTGGTTGAGCTAGAAGGATTCAGTCTTGAAAGTTTGGTTTTGTGCAAAGGGGATTCAGAGAGTCCTTGATGTCTTCTACCACGGTTAGGGATGTATATTTTCTACTGGCGTGAGGAGCACGTGATGAATAGTGATTTTCTTCTAGATGGGATCAGATGGACAGTTCTTCGCTAGTTGAGTATGTAGTTACTTGTGACTCAAAATAGATTATGAAGTTCTCATGTTTATCATAGGATGGAATGGTATATGCAGTATGTTGTGTAGGGTTGAAATTTGCATGTGTAAGGTCGCGATTCAGTTTCAAAAGGAAGGTCATAAATTCTTAGGCAGCGTGGACAGTTTCAGATGACTAGGTAAATGATATTACTAATTGGTGTGGCTTTATAAGGGTATACATTTTAGAAAGGGCAAATACTTCATTAGTATTGCAACACTCTCTTGGTTGATTGGCTGTTGAGATTCAAGTTTGCTTGGTGGCACAGAAGAATTATAGGAGTATCCCTTATGGAATGATAGAGTATTAGAGGTGTGTTAGATATTCGGGTGTTGGAGTTGGGATCGGATATAGTGATTCGGGTGCTTTATGGATTTAGAGACAGGGAGTTCTGATAAATAGGTTATGTCATGGTTGTGGACCGCGTATATCGGTCTTATGTGGTGGCTATTGGGGGTTCGGAGACCCGAGTGGATCTTTTTTTTTAGTATGGTAGATTTTGATGTAGTATTGGGTATGGACTGGTTGTCTCCGTATCGTGTTATTCTGGACTATTACGCTAAGACGACGACGTTGGCTATTTTAAGGATGCCATGGATTGAGTGGCGAGGTTCGGCGGGTTATGTTCCCAGTATAGTGAGTTCATTTTGAAGACCCAACGGATGGTTGGGAATGGGTTGTCATTATTATTTGGACTTCGTGAGGTATGTTAGTGTAGAGACTCCTACCATTGATTTAGTTCCGGTGGTGAGGGATTCTCCGGATGAGTTTCTTGCAGAGCTGCCGGGTATGTTATCGGACAGGGTTATTGATTTTGGTATTGATTTGGTATTGGACACTTAGCACATTTCTATTCCACCGTATCGCAGGGCACTAGCAGAGTTAATGGAGTTGTAGGAGATGCTTCAGGAACTCCATAAGAGATTCATGAATAGGCTGGTATGGATTTGTGTTCTGCATCGAGTCCGCTTTGTTGACTCCTAATTGTTATTGTTAAGGGATGTGTTATTCGATTGTCATTGAGCTTATTCGCATTCTGGAGTGATCTATGAGTTACCTTTTTGTATTGCGAGGAGTTGTGATTCGCTGATGTTATGCACAAATGATATGGTTCTATTTGGGCTTTATGGCAGAGTTGGAGTGAGACATGTATCTGGGTGTTGTATGATTTATTGCCCATTGGATACGTTTTTTTGGGCCAGCATGGTATTGCGTCAGCTGTTTCTCCGTGGGTATGGTGATTCACTTTTGGTAGTAGACATCAAATTGCACATGGTTAATGATTTTGAGCATTGTAACTTGAGGTGATTCATGCGGACCGGTGTTTGGAAAGGGTCGCGCATTGCAGTGAAACTATATGGAGGCATGATCTTTTAGGTTAGATTCGTGTGTTCAAGTTCCACGGTGTGAAAGGTTCTTAGCATCGTGTTATGGTAGTACTAGTGAGCTTGCGGTACAACTCTCTCATTTGAGCCATTTTCCCCCATGATTTGAGTACATTGAACTGTTGCTTATTGGTGCGCGGGTCGCACAGGTTGTGGTTTTAGATTGTATTGATGTGTCATGTCACTATAGTAGTCGTGCTGGATGAGATGAGGTCATTGGGATCTTGAATGAATACTATCAGATTCAATTTCAGCATGTTGAAAGGATAATATCGAGTTTTGGCTAAGAAATTTACTATGGTCCTTGCCGAAGGAGAGGGAGCTCTGTGACTGGTTGATCTGAGGAATGGTTATGATCGTCTACATGTTTTTTTCATCATTGGAAGTATACGAAAGTGTTGGAATGAGGCTTTGTTCTATAAGAGGGTTTATTACCGGTATTGGGTTGTTTGAGCAGTTGCTGTGATTAGAAGTTATTGCTATGGGTAGTTGAGTTATGTTGTATACCATGTGATTACATCTTGGGTTATGGATATGGTTTGATACAGCTTGTTTAGACTTATACAGCGTATAGATGTGAGATTCTGATCTTATATATGAATTCGGAAGGGGAAATTTGTTTCTAAGGTTCATGGGCTTGGTTGGATTGCGAGGTTTCAGTCAAGTTGCGTTATCGGACCTATATTGGGTAGGGTAACGTGGGATCATGATCAAGGCCAACCGTGCACTACTATGAAGTAGCAAGAGTGGTCGAAGCAGCTTTTACCCGAGAAAGTCGGGATCGATTTCCACAGGGAGCTAGATATTGGAATTGAGTGTCTACCTAAATTGGAGTTGCATAGTTGTTCCTAATTTAACTTCTAAACATAGTTAGTTTTGATATTATTTCTAACTTTATACTACTAGGATGCTAAATTAGACTAAGTAAAGCTAAGATTAACCTATTGAGAGTTGTTCAAATAGATAAAAGGCAGTAGGGTAGTGACTTTCTCCTAGGTGGCTAATTGACGGATTCTCGAGTCTAAGGATACATTGTCATATTTGGGGAGTACGATATAACCATCGCACGATTCTACTCACTCTATACCTCTCGGTAGTTCGAGTAATTTTGCCCGAATTGACTTTCTCAAGACCAATTGGGTATGCAAATTTTTGCAAGCAATTGAGGTTCAAGTCGGGTATTACTATCTCTAGGTTTAACCCTTTAATTGGGGCTATCTATCTCTTGAATACGCCCCAATTCCTTGTTGGACCAATTTCATGGACTTAGGATTTCTTTCTCAAGAAGTGCCAAAGTCTGCTAGGCATGAACTAGTGTTTGCAACAACTAATTCAACATTAAAACCCTAAATTAGCCCAAATACCAAACATCTATAGACAATCAAGCATTAAAACACAAGACCCATCAATTACCCACACTGGGGTTGAGCCACAACTCTAGCTAATGGGTCTTACTACTCATAATTGTATAAGAAAACAAAGAAATAGATGAAGAAAAACACATAATAATTAATTACTAAATAAAACTTGAAGATTTAATGGAGAAATTAAGCTAAAATTACTCAAAATAGAAGTGTTCACGAGTGCAGCTCTGTCCCAAAATCTATCTGATGACCTAAAAATGGGAAAAGAAACTATTTATACTAGGCTGAAAATTCTGGACAAAAATACTGCTGTGAGGCTAGTGCGGACCGCTCAAAATCGAGTGTGGCTGCACTAAGGCTCTTAGCTTGACTAATTTTCTCTATGAAGTTGGACACTGCGGACCGAACAAAATGCACCGCGGCCGCAGTGACTTCTATTGCGGTCCGCATAAAATGGATCGCACAAAGTCGTGTGCGGCCACAATGAAACCAATGCGGACCGCACAAAATCCTTTGCGGCCGCATTGCCTGGTTTCCTGAAAAACATACTTTCTGAACTTCATCTTTGCGGACCCACAGAATGGTGTGTGGCCGCACTGGCCCTGTTCGACTGAGCTTGGTCTTGTCTTGGTACTTGTGCAAGTTTCACTCCTTTTTGAGAAGGTTTTTGACACCTTGTCACCTTGATGATCAAACCTGCAATCAAGCACAACTTGTCAGCCTTTAGGACTATTTTGTACACATTTCTAATCAAAAATCAAGCAAGAAAGAGTGTAAAATGTATCATAAACCCTAGTTATCAGATCACCCATGGTATGTACATGGTAAGGTTATACAACGATTTGATGGTTTTCAGAATAACTCTAGGCACGTTCGAGGACAAACATATGTTTAAGTGTGGGAGGATGTAAGAACCCGACTAGTCATTTAGAGCATTTGCACTTCACTCGCTAGTTCTTGGGCAAGGCTAGCCCTATACGATGTATTACAACTTAAGTAAATCATCGGCTTTGGTTTTCAGGTTAATCGGAACAGATATAGAAGAATGATTCTCAACTTGAAGCTTTAAATTTGAAAGGTTTGACCAAGTTTTGTGTTTTAGTATTCAATTTTGGATTTGGATTTTTATGATTTGGTTAGATCCGTTAGGTGATTTTGGACTTGGTAGCGTGCCTGAAATGTGATTTGGAGGTCTGTGGTAGAATGAGGCTTGAATTGGCGAAATTGGAAATTTAGTATTTCCCCGTCTACAGTGAAAATTTTGATATCGGGGTCGGAATGGAATTTCAAAAAATGGAGTAAGTCTGTAGTGTCAATTGTGATGTGTGTGTAATTTCAGGTCATTCAGACAAAGTTTGATTGGTTTCGGCATCATTTGCGGAATTCAAAAGTTTGGAAATCCTTAGGCTTGAATCCGAGGGTGATTTGGTATTTTGATGTTGTTTTAAGTGTTCCAAAGTTTTTAATAAGTTTGAATGGTGTTATGTGACTTGTTGGCATATTTGGTTGAGGTCTCAAGGTCCTCAGGATGAATTTGAGTGGTTGATGGAATGATTGGCATTGAGTTGGTATTGCAGAAAATGTGTTGCTTCTGTCAGATCCGCACCCACAGATTGGGTATCGCAGGTGCAAGGTCGGATGTGCGAGCTGGGAGCCGCAGATGCGGACGTTGTAGAGTTTGGTCCGTTTCGCATAAATGGAAGATGAGTCGCAGGTGCGATGGTGTGACTGTAGATGGAAAAAGTGGTTCTTTAAATGGGTTCCACACCTGCGATGGAAATTCTGCAAGTGCGGAAGCGGGTATTTGACCGCATGTGCAGTTTTGCTGGACATAAAACTAGAGCTCGAGGTTTGTTTTTCATTATTTGATTTTGGGCTTGAGGAACTCGGGAGAGAGTTATTTTTTCAAGGGATTTGAAGGAGCAACATTGGGGTAAGTGATTCTAACCTATAGTGGTCTAAATTTCATGAATCTATGATTTTATTCATCGTCTAATTGAGAAGTTGGACTAGAAATTTGGGATTTTAGGTCTTGAAATTGGAGAGTGGATTTTGAGAATTTGAAAGACCAAATGAGGTCGGATTTTAATAAAATTTCATATGTTTGGAATCGGGAGTGAATGTATTTTCAAGTTTTGTAATTTTTTCGAATTTCGAGACGTGGGCCCGAGGGCTGGATTTGAGTGGATTTCGGGATTTGTGCCTTATTTGATAGTTTTTCTTGTGGAATTCATCCCATTAGCGTATATTGATGGTATTGTTACGGTTGTGAATAGATTCGAAGCGATTGGAGGCCGAGTTGAGGGGCACGAGTATTGCGGTGTAGAGTTTTGACCGGTTTGAGGTAAGTAATGATTATAAATCTAATCCTGAGGGTATCAAACCCCAACATTTTGTACAATTTGTATAACTGAGGTGACACACATGCTAGGTGACGGGCGTGTGGGCGTGCACCAGTAGGAATTGTAACTTGGTCCGTCCCGTGTAAACTGTAAACTTGCATATTTTGATAAAGTTTATATGATATCTATGTGTTTTAGAAATGATTCTGTTAACTAGGGTAGAATGCCATATTTGGGGCCTATGCCATACTGTTTGGACCCTCGGGGTATTTTTCTACTATCCTCACACTATTTTGAATCGAGAGCATATCCCCAGTCATGATTCTTACCTGTTTACTATTTGATTCAGTTTCATTACTCTATTTTTAAATATATAAAAGTTGTATGGGCTGAATTCCCTGATTTTTTACTAAAATGCCCGAGTGGCTATGAGGTTGATGAGTGAGAGAGGCTTAGGACTTGATAGTGAGGATTATATATTTATGGATCGGGCTATACGTCTCTCTATATATATATATATATATATATATGGATCGGGCTGCATGCTGCAGTGATATTGGGTCGGGCTGCACGCGGCAGCTATATAGTGCTTGGGTTGTAGGAGCCCCTCTGGAGTATGCACACCCCTAGTGAGCGCAATCGACTATATATTTATGGATTGGGAAGTACGTCACAACGGTTATTTTAAGATACGTATTGAGCGTGAGTGCTGATTGATGAGAGTTGAGTCATGAATGACTGAGAGGCTTGCCCGATGGGCTATATATATGAGTGATACTTTGCCCAATGAGCTTGTTTTATGAAATTACTGTTTTCACTCTTCTTTTATACTTAGCCTCTATTGAAAATATTGAACAAATGTTTTAAGCAACTTTCATTGAAATTGGAGTTTTTATGAGATGTTTGGAATTTAATTACTGATTTGATCTTGTTATTCCCACTGAGGTTATTATGTTATGATACGTATATGACTTTAAATGCTCTTTAATACTGCTCAGTCTTTATTTACCTTCATTACTTACTGAGTTAGCATACTCACATTATTCCCTGTACATTATATGCAGATTCATGTATTTCTGAAGCCGGTAACGGGTGTTAATTACTCAGTGGCAGGTTCATCGAAGTTAGCAAGTTAGTTGCATGGCGATTGCAGCCCTGTTTTACTCCCTCCTTATCCTCCCTTAGTTGTATTCAGTGATTTTTTTGGCCTTGTTAGTCTTGATGTTGTTAGATGGTTGACGTAGATGCTCATGACTGGTGACACCCTGATGTCGGGCTTTCTTTTCGCACTGTTATTTTGTTTAAAACACCTTTTAAGGGTTTACTGTTAAATAGCTTGATTTTATCCTAATAAAGGAAATATTGATTGATTTTGGGATTGTGTCAGCTGGCCTAGTTCCATGATAGGTGCCATCACGACCGAGTTGGTTTTGGGATCGTGACAGGACTTATCAAGCTTATAGACCCAGTCACATCTGCTGAACAACATGTTGAATCAATTCTACCAAAGTAGTTGGGAGAAGCAACTGATATACTAGATGCAGCAAAACAACTGGAAGGTATGGAATGTCAGCTGCAACAGGCTAAGAGCATGGGAAAGAAAAAGTTGGCTATCATCCAAGAACAGGATGGACAAAGTCATCTATATGAGGATAGTGAGAATATTGAAAGGCTATTAAGGTAGAATCAATTCAATGCTTTGAGAATTTAACCAATGATAGTTACCCCAAATATGACAAAGGATCTCATTCCTCCAAGGAAGAACGCTCAATGATCTTCTGTTCATGGAATATAACGGGGCTAAACAAGACCTTTAAGCAGAAAGAACTCAAGATATTTCTGCTTACAAACAAGGTAGTACTCATAAGATGTCTTGAGACCAAAGTTAGATCCCACAAGGCCGAGAAAGTTAAGAAGATTGGGAAGTAGCTACAAATTATACTCAACATCAAATGGTAGAATTTGGATATGGTAGAGGCCTCAACAAGTAGAGGTGCACATATTAATATCTAGGCCACAATGTGTTCATTGCTTAGTTAAAGACAAGAGGTCTCCATTTGCTAGCCAGATAACATTTGTCTATGGATTGAATAGCATAAATAAAATGTAGGATCTATGGTAAGGACTAAGAGCACTGAATTATACTATAACTGAACCATGGGTTGTATTAGGGGACTTCAACACTATAGTTTCACTAAATGATAGGCAGAATGGAACTCTATGACATCAAGCCAAAGTCAAGGATTTTCAGGAATGCATTAAAGATATAGGACTTGGGAAACTTTAAAAAATAGGTTGTCAATTCCCATGAACAACAAGAGAGATGCACATGTCAGGATACATAGCCTAATCGATTGGGCATTTGGGATTGTTAATTGGTTTGCTAGCTATGGCCATCTGAAAATAGTCTATCACAACTCAGGGTGCTTAGACCACTCACCAATCCTGGTTAGCACTGGGAGAGTCATGCAATTGCTTCCTAGAATATTCAAATTACTTAATGTCCTTCTTTAAGAGCAAGCTTTCAAGGAAGTAATTTAATCCATATAGAATTCAAAATTCCTAGATACACTATGTATTGAGTATGTTAAAAGCTTAAGCTTATTGAACAAAACACACAACATCTTCATAGAGAAGCATCCAGTCCAGAGAAAAGAGTTGAGGCTATTCGATAAAAGTTATAATACACACAACAGTTGTTGGAATCAGATCTTTACAACCCCAACTTAATACAGATGATAGAGGGCTGACATAGGAATTAGAAAAATGGTCCAACATACATGAGGATGTACAGAGGCAGAAGTCCAAGGACGTATGGTTAGTAAAAAGGGACTTGAATACCAAATACTTTCATGCACAACTAAAGTAAAGACAAGCAAGAAATCATATCTCATCAATATATAATGATCAGGGAATAATGATAACTGATCCTGCACAAGTTTAACAAGAGCTCATCAAATTCTTCCACGACCTGTTGGATACTAATGCTAGTGAAATTCTATGCCTAAACACTACCATAGCAAAGGATGGATACTATCTCAATAAAGAGGACCAATAAGGTCTGATCAAACCAGTACTGAAAGAGGAAATACTACAAGCTTTAAATAATTTTCTAGCTAATAAAACCCCAGAGGGGTTGGGTTCCCTTTTGAATTCTTCAAAGCCAATTGAGACACAGTTAGATTAAAGGTTAGTAATGATGTACTATAATTTTTTGAGATTGGTAAAATCCTCAAAAAGATCAAATGCGCAACCATTACTCTAGTTCCTAAGTCCCAAATCCTACATATGTTAAGGAATTTAGGCCTATTGCATATTGTACAACACTGTATAAACTAATAGCCAAGGTAATCACTGCTAGACTTAAATTAGTGGTGGATAAAATTATGGACCCATTGTAATCAACTTTTATTGAAAGAAAAAAATATCTTGGATAATGTCATTGTGACTCATGAATTAGTCAAAGGATATAATAGAAAAGGAATGTCCCACAGGTATCTAGTGAAAGTAGACATCATGAAAGCATATGATACTTTCGAGTGGGGATTCCTGAGAATGGTCCTGTTGGAGTTAGAAATGCCAATACAATTTGTTAATATCATTATGGAGTGTGTCTCGACTGTTAGCTACTCTATCATATTCAATTGAGGACTCACTCCTAAATTTCAAGCAAGAAAATGGCTTCGACAAGGAAATCCTATATCACCCTTTTTATTTATAATGACTATGGAGTACTAAATAGATCTTCGAAACAATTGAACTGGAACCCCAACTACAACCATCATCCAACATGTAGGAAAATAAAACTGATTCAAATAAATTATTTTTTGCAGATGACTTGATCAAGTGCTGCAAAGCTGACCAAATATTCATCCAACTGATTCTCAAGGCATTTGAATATTTTTCGACAGTATCTGGCTTCAAAACATATATGGAAAATAAATCACTATATATAATAGGGGTAGAACAGAAACTGAAAGATCAAACCCAATCTGAAATGCAATTTTCACTTGGAAAGATACCTTTCAATTATCTTGGAGTTCCCCCTTTCATCCAAGAAGATAACTATACAACAATGCATGTCTCTGGTGGAGAAATGATGGCTAAGATTAGATGTTGGACCACCAAATTTCTTAATTATAGTGACAGAAAACAATTAATCAAGAGTGTCTTGTCTGAGATTCAGACATGCTGGTCATAAGTATTTTTTATACCAAAAAAGGTAATACAACTGATAACTAGTATCTGTAAAATATTCTTGTGGACTGAACAATGTTCAACATCAAGAAGAGCATTAGTGGCATGGGAGAGGTTGTAATGCCAAAATCAGCAAGGGGTTTGAATATAATTGACTTTCAGGCATGGAATAAAGTAGCCATATCCAAACTACTCTGGTTATTTTATCCAAGAAAGATACCCAATGGGTGCAATGGATTCACAGCTTCTACATAAAGAGAAGAAATATCAGTGAGATAGAGACACCTAAGCAAGCATGTTGGCTTGTTAGGAAAATATTTGATGCAAGAAAATGGTATTGGAACAATGATCCTTATATAGCACTACAACAACTCGAGCAACTCGCTCAAGAAGATAAGTTCATAATCAAGAAGGAAAATTTAAAATTGATTCCTTACTACCCTAAATTTATATGGAAATACCTCACCATAGGACCATGTCATGTACCAAAATACCAGTTCATACTGTGGATTGCATTGCAGAAGCGACTTATAATAAATGATAGATTAGCCAAATAGGGAATAAAAGTTCCTAGGAACTACGTGTTATGTGCAACTGATGCTGAAGAAACATATTCACTTCTGCTCGTTGAACGTGAGTACTCAAGACAACTATGGAGCTCTTTCTTGCTCTGGATGGGAGAAACAAACAAGTAGAAAGCTGGAAAGAGGAAGTTGAATGGTTAACAACCAAAAAATGCAGTAGTAAACCTCATGCAGAGATCCTGGGATGGATGCTAGCTGCGATTGTCTATCATATTTGGATTGAACGCAACGCCAGAAGATTGCAAGAACAACGCCAAGATGACAGGCTTAGATAACCAGAGATTGCTATGCAACTGCATACCAAGGCACAACACCAAAGCAGATGGAAAAGAATATTAGATAGTATAAACTCATACCCAAACTTAGTATAGGAACATATTGTAATGGAATCCAACTGATAGGAGGAAGTGTCAATAGAGTGTTACAAAGATGAGGACTAGTTCTAGAGTCAGCAGTGAACTAGTGGATGTACATATTCATACTTGGTTACAATTTTTTTTACTGTTTAACCAAAAAAAAATTCAGTAAAATCTCATCAATGGGAGATTATTAACAATTTTAAAAAATATAATAAGTGGAGCACAAGTTGAGAAATGATAACCTACTATCTTTGACTCTTAGAGTTTTTCTTTTATTTTGGGAGAGGAAGTGAGAGGTCGGGTTGGAGAAAAGAGAAGAAAATAATTAAGAATTTAAAATATATATATATATGTAGTCTATATAAGTAGATTAAACCCTGAGGGGCAGTTTAACTGGTAAAGGCCTGAGGACAAAGTCCTTCAGGTCGCCAGTTCGAGCCCCCGCAGGGCCACTGGAGGCATTACAAATCGGCCGCGTTTCCAGGTCCCCGTGGAACTAACCGTGGTGCACCCGCCTTGAAACAGCGAGACCCGGTGGGTACAGCTAGTCGGGTTCACAAAGTGATACCCGAAAATCACGATTATATATATATATATATATATATATATATATATATATATATATATATATATATATATATTATCAGATTATTTAATTGGTTACTAGGGCCACAATTCTAAGAATATAATATAATATTACTCTAAGAATATAATATAATACTCTTAGTATGTTTTCTTTTTAAAATTTCGTGCTATGTCAAAGATGATAAATAAAATAATATTATATTACTTTAATTTCAACAATTTCTCTCATAATTTTTAACTTTTAATTGTAAAATATGTAATCTTCTTCTACAAGACAATGTCGAAATGTGTTAACACGTTCATCGAACACAAAACTTCAAATGAGACACTTATATAAAACACATTTAGTGATACATGATGTTTGTATCAAACTAGAAATACATTTTAATTAATTTATTCCATTTAATTGTCATTTTTATTTGCTGACTCTCAGTGTTACCTATGAACTAGCTTGATATAAATACTGTAATAGTTTGTTTTGTATCAATCGACGATAAACATGACATTAAGATGTGTTTAATTAAATTTTAACACTTTATTCTAGTTATAAATTGTGATACATTATTAGTTAAACTAGTCATATTAAAAGTTGATTTGATATGGTAGAAACTTTTCTCCTGTTATACTTTAGACACGCGGCTACAGTTCCCGCACTTACGCGTTTAAACCCCCATCGTGCTTTACACATAACACGTGGCATCATCAGACGGTTAACTCGGTCAATGCGTATCTCCACAAAAAGAGTGACAGCGATGTATTGGTCCCACATCGTTGGAAGTGTATAGTTTTCTGTTTCTTGTTTTATTAGGCAATCAAATCAAATGCCCAGTAATAGTTTCCCGTTTGTCTTTTTTTTTTTTCTTTTTCGAAAATAACATTTTATAGTCACTTTCAAATAGTAGTAGTAAAATAAAATTTAATCTATATATATATATATATATATATATATATATATTTATGTATGTTATTAAAAATTATATAAATTTTATATATTTTTTAGCTATTAAATATAAATAGTTGCTAAAAGTGAAAAAAAAAAGCTCTTTTTCAGATTGTTTTGTAGCTTTTCTTCACAAGCTCCAAATTGTTTGTACTTGAAATTATTTAAAGGATTTTTAGATAATTATTTGGTTATAAATCATAAATATATTTTGTGAATGATTGACATGAATTTGACTTTTATAATTGCAATTTATATTTATCTGGCTATTTGTTTTGAACCCATACCCCACTATGTAGAATTTTATTGGATAGTTGTTGTTGTTATTTTGAACTCATTAAGATCTTCTTTTTATAGAATAACTTCGTTCATTTTAATTGAACAACGTAAAAAAATCATTTGGAAAATACTAGCATACAAGTAGATATTTCTACGTATTTCATCTTAAGAATAAATTGAGATCTTTTCTATAAACACATTAGTATAGAAAAAAATACTAATACATGTTGGATATAAACACATCATCTTTTATGGAATTTGAACGTGAATTATGTCTTTTTACTTGTACGATTAAAAAGTCCAATTATTGGTACAAATTAATAGTATTTCATGTTATCAATTGGTATAATTATTAGAGGGGCCACTTTTAAAAATTGTTACAGAATGATATAAATAAAATAACTTTTTTTCACATAATTAAAACTCTTAAGTAAGACGATTCACGTAATTTGATTTTACAATCCATCAGACACTAAATAGTGTACTCATCAAGACTTAGTATTTTTTTTTTTAATTGGTTGTAAACTAGGGAACCCGCAACTGTTAATCTTCGACTGTGCTCTAGATAAATCCCGCTTCAGCAATAACTCACAAATTTAGGCAGATGGAGCATGGAAAAGCACGGGGTCAAGTATAGATCAAGAGATCTATGACTATAAATAGGGAAGAAAAACCTCCGAAGAAGGAAGGATTGGACAAAGGGGGAAAAACAAAACTCACTCTCCGGCTCTCCATCTCTCCATCTCTCCAATTCTCCAAATTCTCCATCTACCTCTCTTCTGTAATTTCTGACAAAGATAAAAGATGAACGAGGCAATCCTTAACGATTGGTGCAATATGTAATAATCTCTTCTCCATCGATTAATGAGAATAATACTGGAAAGTTTCAATAAGATCATCTATCTTCTCTTTTTCTGTGTGTTACTCTTCCGTCCAGTTTATTGGTCTAGATTTTATTATGTGTGACTAAGATTTATCCCATTATTTTCTTTGATTAATTTATTCAAAAGGACTATAATATCCTTGAGTCAAATAGAACTTGCGATTTTCTATTTAGTGAATCTCATGCTCGACCAATTCGGCCACTCTTGAGAGACCACTATCTTAACAGGAAATGTGTCAATTTTTTTTTTTCCCTTTTTTGGTAATGACAAGAAATGTCTAAATGTGTCGCGGAAAAGCACAACGGTATTGGGTTAAAGTTAAACATTTGGATAGATGACGTGTACTCCACGACAAGATAAAGGTCCTTTCGGCTTGTGCATATAAAAATTGGATTTTGAAAGAGCACATAAAAGCCAAGAATTAAAAATAATGCTTATGCCCCTACCACTAATACTAATGAAATTTGGCTCACACAATAATTAATAATGGGTGGTCTTCATTTCATTAATGAGAAAATAGTCGATTCCCATTCAGAGTGATGTAATTGTTTCAAAATTGGCTTCTAAGGGTGCTAAAGGTGGCCAAAACTTAAAAGTCATTCGACCAATCAATCAACTAGTCACCTCAATCTCCAACTAGTCGAGATTCATCTTTTAATATTTTGAGAATTTATTACTATAATCTATTTTACTACTTTCTCCGTTCCAGTTTATGTGAATTTATTTCATTTTTGGTCTATTTCAAAAAGAATGAACTTTTTTTAAATTTAGAAATAATTTAACTTAAATTTATAATTCTACTCTTAATGAGAAGCTTTTATAATCACACAAATACTCTGGGCCCCTTTTTGACTTGTTTAGGATCACAAATGTCAAACGTCTTTATTTTTTCCTAAACTCCGAGCCCAATTAAACAGATTAACATAAATTAGAATGGAGGGAGTAATTCTTTGTACTATTACAACCCTCTTTCTATATCTGAATTTGAAATCGATTGTATTCTTATATAAGTAAAATCGCACCTATAACTAAAAGAAATTAGCGAAAAAATTTCTATTATGCAAATTGGAACAAAGGGAAGAACCGAACGGCGAAATTAGGGGGACACACAGGGTCTATCTGATTTCCCTTCGTCGGAGAATTACACCATAATAATAAATAATCAAGTGAAATTTCACAAATGAGATCAGGAAAGCATAGTGTATTCATAGATCTTAATCCTACCTCATGAGAGGGGAAATATTATTTCTGATATACCCTCGGCTCAGGAACAGATAAGGGAGCAATAGACCAACAATAATGTAATAAGAGAAAGAAACAAATGGCCAAATAATAACGAAGATCAAGGAATAGGAAAATAAAAGAATAGTGCCAGCACTACCTGTAAGATTGATATACCGTGTACACTAGGAATAGTAAAGAGAGACAGGATATATATATATAGAGAGAGAAAATCAATTTCGTGAAAATTCTTACCCTACTACTTGAAGAACCAATTTGTTCTATTGGCCCCTTTTGTCATGAATTATTTCACTGTTTTAGCAGAGAGATTAGGAGGGTGGGAATAGTTGAATTATTGAACCTAACAGGGTCCCACTAATCCAAACGGAGACTTTAGCCTTGGAATGTTGTCTCCAAGTTTCTAATTATATTTATTTAAGATTAATTAAATTATAAGATTAATTACCCTTGACACGTGAAATCATGTGAAGAGGGACCTCCATGTTTGCCCCATTCTAGGGAGAAATAAGGATACGTTGAGTGTTAGTAATACCTTTTGAATGATTTTAGATACGGTCCGTTCTCTTTTATTCATTCATTATTCTATAAAAAAAAAAAATATTTTTATTTGTCCACTATACTAAATCAAAAGAAAAATAATTTTTTTTTTTCAGTTTTACCTTTATCATTAGCTACTTATTCCTGGATCATTTTTCAAGACTTTGAAATGCTATCATTCTTAAAGGAAGTACGAAATTAAAAGTGGACAACTAAACTCACATTTGGCCATAAATTTTGACTTTATCTTTTGTTTTTAAAAAAAAAAAATTAAAATATGATTTATTTATGATATATGATCATGTGTTGGAGTAAAAAAATCAAAAAATTTCAAGTTCCTAAAAACCTATTTATGGCAGTTTTTGGGTGAAATTTTTCCTTTCACTCATAAAACTTTAACTTTTCTTTAATAAAATGTACGTCCAAAATTCAATTTTTAATTTTTTTAAAAACTAATTTAAAAATTCTTTTTCTAAATTTCAATCGAATCTATAATCAAACGCCTGTTAAAAATGAATATAGGGATATTTATCGACGATATAAATTTAGTCATCAAAGCAATAAACAAAAAAGTACTTAAAACAAATAGAAACACTGTCGTTTTATTATGTAAAAACATACTAAACTATACCAATTAATTAACAGTTGAAGCAAATTAAATATTTCACAACTTTTTTATTCGGAAACCTTTTGCAACTATGTACGATAACTATTACCGCATGTGCACACGATTGATATCACACTCGTTTTTATGATATTTTTTTTCACTACATAATATTCCTGTATTTACATTTACCTTGTGGAATAGGAGTATTTGAATTGTGAGTATTTTACAGTTAGTGAATTCGTCTAATTAAAAGTGTATAATAGCTGGATTAAGTACTAATATTCAATCAAAGTTAAATGGTTTTGGTTTTAGATCTATAGCATGTCAACGGTGACTGAGGTAAAATTTTCATCAAGGAGTTTTTATTATATATATATATATATATATATAATATGATTTTGCATATATAATATGACGAAAATGGTTCTAGTCCTTTATACGGGGCACATGAACCCATGAGTTCTCCACCTAATTATATATTTTATGTATATATTTTTTAAAATTGGTCTAATATTATCTATTGATACCCGTACTTCAAAAAGGCGAATGATGCATTTAGATTTAGTTGAATAGCGACTTATATATTCAAAGGAATAAAAATCAATTCCCATTTTATACATTTTTTTCTTCTTTCTTTAATGGTACACCAAAGGGCATACCAAGGGGGGTTTCATGTAGCTCGTGAACCCATGCTCTCCGCCTTAAATCATGTATAGTAATATTATATTTTTTTCAAAAATATTTAAATATATGTGTTTGCACCCGTGCTCAAAGTATTACATGATGTGATAGTTATTGGATGTACCTCTCTAGGTGAGGTCGTGAGTTTAAATCATATGTCAATCTTGTTATTTTTTCTTTTTTTTTTCTAGAAGTAGCCGCTACGGGAGATGCGCGTGCCTAGTGTTATTTTTTGCGTATTAATTAAGTACTTTTTATTTTTATTCATTTTTTATCTGGTTTATTCTTTCAAAATTTTCACACATTAAAATTCTTATTCTTCTTTTGTTGCTGTAAAATCTTATACGATTAAACAAAATGTATATATTAAAACTGGTAGCAGTGTATGATGTAGTATATTGTCAATGGGTTTAACCGATCTCACTATTTTCAACATGTAAAATAGATTTAGATGTAAGAAAATTACTATTTTAAAAATAATAATTTTAAACTTATAATTTCAAAAGTGCAATGGGTATGCAATCATAAGAACTAAAGGTTATATCAATAAAATTTATATTTTAGATCCACCTCTTTTTAAGAGTGCATCCATCCTACAAAAATTCTGAATCCGCCTCCGTACACACATGTTCTAAAAATCCTTTATCCGCCTCTGTCTAGCTCCGCCTCTACTGGTTTAGACTGCTAAAAGAAAATGTTTGTAGTCTAGATGGAATTCATCTTCATTTTACTTCCCGTTAATGAAGCAGCAAAATCACGTGGTCTATAAGTTATATATAATTAATATAACGTGATTATCGAAACATTTAGTTAATAATAGTTTAAGTTGTCTAAACAATTTAGCTAGTTAATAATAGATTATCACACT
Source organism: Nicotiana glauca (assembly GCA_026770625.1). Classification (NCBI taxonomy): domain Eukaryota; kingdom Viridiplantae; phylum Streptophyta; class Magnoliopsida; order Solanales; family Solanaceae; genus Nicotiana; species Nicotiana glauca. The sequence goes on from MU769335.1 coordinate 93,566, forward strand.
GTCGTTTTTATGTATGTTTTGTTTGACTCGAAAGTTAACTAATACTTTGCAAGCAAATACAATCAAAAAGTAGATCAAAGGTAAATCGTAATCGAAAATAATAAGACCTAGAAATGTGTATAATATCTTTGATCGCTTTGGATGTATTGAGTGTTCTAGAGAGTAAAAAGGTAGAGAGAAAAAGAGATAGAGAGAGAGCTTGTATTAGAAAAAGATTTGTTCCCTTACAACATTGGGATCCTCCTTTATATAACAAGAGGACCTCCTCGAAATAATAAAAGAAATATAAAGATAGGTCACGCATCCTCGAGGGGACGACGAGACTTATGAACGCGCTTTCGCTCCGACATTTTGGGGGCGTACCCTTACTACGACCATTGTTTAGTCATGGGTTGTTGCTACAGCAAGGGGCAGAATTTGACTTTATATAGTTAGTCCCTCCGTTCGTTGGCGACGTAACGAAGTGCGTCGCCGATGGACGGATCCGCGAACCACGTGCTGGGAAAATTTTGGCCATGTTCGGAGATGACGACGTAAAGGGGCGAACATTTGAATCTGTTGATATATTGGCGCGCAAATCCTTTTCTAAAATGACGTCACCGTATGCAGGCGTTATCATTACGCGTGTTCCCGAGGAAATACAAAAAATGTTCTGACACTTGGTTTCCCGCGCCTGTTAGGGTTTTACCTCTTCGATTTCAATGCTACCCGGCCCTATAAATAGGGAATGGGTTCAATTTTAACCTAACTTTAGATCATTTGTAAAAAGTTTTCCGACTATTTCAAGAGAGCGCTTCCTCTTCATGAGAACCCACAACTTTTGTGAAAATACATTCATGGTTGTGTAATACATCGTTCCTCACTCGAAAATCATGACGAAATCTAAACGTTGTAACACTTCAGGAGATCGCAGTAATAAATCAACCGACATACCGCCTCCATCCGGTGGTAATAAAGGGGAGAAAGGGAAGGATCCCACCCCTCTCACAGTAAATAATGTGCTCCCAAAACAACTCCTTGCTAGGAGGGATTTTCAAAGAGATTCTCCCGAACAACCTTGGGAGAAGTCTGAGTTAAAACAAGCCGATTTGGACCTTCTTCGTACGTCATATGATATACCCGCTCATGTAGAGATGGTTCTGGCGGGGGAGGACTACACGAACACCCATAGGCCGGGGTACTGTACATTCTACGAATACCCCTTTTTGATCGGCTATGGCCTCCCCCTTCTTTCATTGGCGTAAGAACACTGTTGTTTCTATAATATATGCCCTACCCAACTTACTTCGTATACCCTAAAGGTGTCTAGGGTAGTATCTACGTACGCAGAGTTAGCTGGGTTGGAGGTCTCCGTCCACCACCTTTTGCAGCTATTCGGTGCCAGCTACCTGAGGGGTACCATGCTGCATTTAAAAAATCGTGGTTCAAAGGGGCTAATCGTGAAAATCGACGACCGGCCCAACCGAGGCTATTGCCGTAGATATTTCTTCATTAGGACGGAACACCCGATGTCCAATCCCATCGGATTCCCTGAGAGGTGGAATTCGAGACTTAAGTATCCGTACCTGTCAAATTGTTTATTGTTTTCGACTTTAGTGGTTCCGATTATATCATCCTTATAATTTTTCCATCATTTTGCAGCGATAGCTCACACTCCTCAGTTCATAACCGATATTAGGCAGTGGGTATCCGATATGCTACCTCTAGCGGAGGAGACCCGTAAGTGGGTGGAGTTCATTGAACGTTACGGCCCTGCGACCCCTTCAGGTATTTCCTCGACTTTAGTTAATCATTTTCGTAAGCCTTGCCAGCTAAAAATCTGTTGTTGACAGGTCGAAGTGCTCCCAAGAGGAGGGCGACAGCGCCCACCGCCTTCCAACCAGATACCGGTCAAGCTGCGCAGGAGATACTTTACGCATCTTTTAGGGAAGGGGTGACCATAGCCTCTTTGCAAGAGGCAGCGCCTGCGAAAATAGCCGAAAGTGTCGAGAGGCTATCGATGTCGTCTCCGCACCCTGCGGACGAGCCTTCTGAGGGAGAGGAGCCCGAGGAAAGGAAAAGAAGGAGGCTCATAATGGTTAAGGCGGTGGCGATGAGAGGCGAAGAGAGGGACGTGCCTCGCCAGCCAACTAGGCCCGTCCTTATGGCCGACGCCATCCGTTCGGGAGGCTGACCACGCAGATACGTGCTAATGTTGGTGCCATGTCACGCCCCAAAATCCGAGGAGCGAAACCGGCGCTCAACCGAGTAAATCCGACCGAGCAAGCCTGTTAGGTCTCATTCTACCCAAACTAACTCATGAATAAATAGGAGATGGACTCCATTAATCAAATTCTATCAACATATAATTAACGATTTCAATTTCATTTTCATTAGGAACTTCATTCGCCACTTTAAAGGTATTATAAGTTATATACATCATTACCAAACATCAATATTTCTATTGTAATTTCCAATACCCGACACTAACCACAACCTGTCTACGGAGCCTCTAAATATAACTGAAGAATAATATAGAAATACTGGCAACATGGCTCCGGCTATACCTTACATAAATACAAAAAAATAAGACTCCGGGAAAAACAGCGGCATAAGCCATGCAGGGCCTCGAGGGGAAAGGGGCTCACCAATACAGCTAAAGGAAAGTGGAGGAGGCGCTACTACCGGTGGACTGGAGTGCCTGCTATAGAATCACCTACAATCATAACACGAATGTAGCGCCCCCGAAAAAGGGGACGGCAGTACATTTGAATTATACTGGTATGTATAACTAAACACCATTTTACTAGAAAGAACTATCATACAGGTACAAGTAAATAACATGGGTATATCAAAGATACAATTCATATAACCTTTCATACAATTTCCAAAAACTTAGATTAGAGCATTTCCGTCACATGTCCACCACTGTTCTCAATACCACCGCTATCTAGAGCGGAGTCCAGTCACGACCCGACCGGCTAAGTCACCTCATTGGAGGCATTACTCTCAATCAATATTCCATTTCCCCTTATTCAGAATTCAATACCGGCACATTACCACTATGTGTGCAGCATGGTGTCCGATCACGACCCGACCAGCTAAGTGTGATGACCCAAAGGTTCATCACCGTGTTTCTCCCCTTTTACTGTGCTTCCGAGTCCTTAAAAATCTCACTTTTATTTGCCTCGATTTGTGTGTGAAGTCCGAGCGTGTAGCCGGAAGGCTTAAATATGAATTCTGTGTGAAAAATGATGAATTTTGATGTTAATATGGTTAAAGTTGACTTCGGTCAATATTTTTGGTAAACGGACCCGGACCCGTAATTTGACGGCCCCGAAGGGTCCGTAGGAGAATATCGGACTTGGGCGTATGCCCGGAATCGAATTCCGAGGTCCCTAGCCCGAGAAATAAATTTTTCCATAAAATTGTTTTCTGAAAATATTTAAAGAAAATGAAAATAAAATTTGATCAAAAAGTGATGGTATCGGGCTCGTATTTTGGTTCCGATGCCCAGTACAAGTCTTAAATATGTGTTAAGCGCTTTTTGTAAAATTTGGTTGGAATCGGACGTCGTTTGACGTGTTTCGGACTTGAAAATGGAAAATTTGTGTTTATGAAAAAAAAATTGGAAGAACTCATGTGATTTGAGGCTTGATTCTATGTAAATGATGTTATTTTGGCAATTTGATCACACGAGTAAGTCCGCAAGATATTTTTGAGGTTGTGTGCATATTTGGTATGGAGCCCCGAGGGCTCGGATGAGTTTTGGATAGGTGTCGGATTGCATTTCTCATTGTTGGAAAATCTGGTATTCTGCTTCTGTGATCTTCGCAATTACGAAGTGGAGATTTGCAATTGCGAGCTCGTAAATGCGAACCATTTATCTCAGTTGCGATTTCTGAGATTGTGTCCTATGATCGTAAATGCGATCGTCCTCTTCGCAAATGCGAAGTCCGGAAAATATGCACTGGGTCGCAAATGCGATCATTTTGATCGCTAATGCGGAGGGTCATTTATCGCAATTGCGAGGCCCCCTTTCGCAAATGCGAAAGTCCCAACATTGGCCTAGCTTCGCAAATGCGAGGCTTGTTCGCAAATCCCATGCTTGGTCGGGGTTCGCAATTGCGAACCCCTGTTCGCAATTGCAACATCAGAGACCAGCATTTTTCATACTTAGTCGAAATTTCGCCTCATTTCTTCATTCTTTCAACTCAAACACCACATAGGCGATTTTCCAAGCAAACTTTCTTCTCCAATCCATTTGTAAGTTGATTTTCACTTAATTTCTTCA
>MU769344.1:5274-39463 GCA_026770625.1 Nicotiana glauca
AGGGGTATGCCCCGAAGTGAATGTAATTGGAGGCCGTGGCGAACATCGTTGAAGAAGTAGCGTAGGATAATTTAGAGTCATAATTTTTTCTTCTTTTAATTTTCTTCCATTTTAGGTGGGGATGACCTCGACCTCTTGTGTGTTTGTTTTATTTTTGTGTGTTTTACCTCAATTTGAGTGTTTTGAAAGCCAACTTGATTGAGTACGCAACCGTGACCTTTACGGGACTTGGGGAGTGCCTAACACCTTCTCCCCGAGTCAAATGAACCCCCTTACCCGACTCTCTGGTGCAGACTTAGTTTTGGAGTCCAAAGTATTTAAAGGGAAAAAATATTTTTATAAAACGGTGACCTGACACACCGAAACCAATGTCAGGTGGCGACTCTGAGTTATTTCCTTTTGAACACCATTTTTGTCACTTTCAAAAATTGAAAACTCTTTTCAAGCGTCACAAAATCTTTTATTAATTTAAGAGGGTTTAGTGAAGGTTTGTTAAAAGAGAGGTGTGACAGTTAGGACCCGTTCGCCATTACTGCTTCTCCCCCTATGCCACCTGCTTGCTATGTAAAAAATATTAAAGAGTAGAAGTCCACCATTGAAGGTCATTCCAAGCTTTGCTTTCGAAAATATTTAAGCTTGTTAAATCCACATATTTAAGCTTGTTAAAAATCTAATTTTCGCCACCCAAATGGATTTGGTTTGTTCAACTAATATTTGAGTCACAATTACTGATTCGAATTTAACTTCAAAGCTTGAGCAATCTTTTTTTAAAATTAAATAGTAGTTTTGAGAACCTATTGAAGTTGTAAAAATTGCACAGGGCGCCCTTTTTGGTCCCCCCCATTTAACCTATAACCACTTTTTAAAAATATTTTAACTTGTACCCACTGTTTAAATAACTTCAGGCATCTTTATCCTCCTCCTTTGTTTTCTGAATGCTGAAGCTTGAGATATTGTTATGCGTTCTAGCCTGATGATTCATATATATATCTACTTGTCCCATTATGTTCCATTTGGTCTTATTCACAATAATTTAACCTCTTGGATATTTTAGTTTTACAGGCACATTAATTTTTAGTTCTAATTTATCTTTAGTAACTTGTTTTCATGTCGAAAATATTTTTCATTCATTAATCTTTGAAATGAACAGTATCAATCGTTGCTAATCATGATTTATTAAATTCATTGTTGCTTAAAACTTCAGCTCTAAGAATGCTGAAGTTTAGCAAATACAAAACAAACTTCAGCCCTAGAATGCTAAAGTTCATCACAAACAGAACAAAGCTTCAGCTAAAACATGCTGAAGTTCAGCAAATAGATAACAAAGCTTCAACTAAGACATGCTGAAGTTTAGCAAATATAGAACAAAGCTTCGGCTACTAGAATGCTGAAGTTCAGCAATTACAAACAAAAACTTAAGCCAAAACATGCTGTAGTTTTATTGAACTGAAGTTTTCCGTTTGCACTATGAACTGAAGTTTGTGTGATTGCCTTTGCAAGTCAGGCCAAACTTCATGCAAAAATATCTGAAGTTTTGCTACACTTCAGGCAACACATTCTGAAGTTCAAACTTCAAACATAAATTTTTTCTACTTCAGGCCTATATATCTGAAGTTACGCGAAAAGTGGGTACGCTCGTAATTTTTTTTACAAAGCGGGTATAAGTTAAAACGTTACCCAAAAAGAGGGTATAGATGCAAATATTAGATGTTGAATCTTAGTCTATTATTTTTGGGCTATAAAATTAAAAAATAGAAAGCCCAATTGTTGTTATGTGAAAATACACACGGTAAGTTTACAAAAGTTAATATCAAATTAAATTAGCAAAGAAAGAGCCAGTGTGTTTTTCTTTTCTTTTATTCTACCAGTGAATTAAACATTACATGGTTTATACGTCATGCCTTTCATCATCATCTCCTATAAAAATTTCACAACTTGCTAATAGCTACCTAAGCTATGCCACACCACTAATGAAATAATTTTTTAAGCCAAAGCTTCAATTATCATGCTTTTTCACCTACATTAAGATATTAAATCAGAAAAAAAATCGTAAAATAATTCTTTAGTTGTGGCACTTGCTAACTATGGCAAGTTGCTTACAAGCAAATTAATAGCCCGTTTTGCTAAGTTACAAAAATCAGCTTATTTTTAGAAGCATTTTTTTTTAAAAGTGTTCTTCTCAAAAGTACTTTTGGTGAGAAGCATTTGTGTTTGGCTAATTAGTTTGAAAAATACTTCTGAGCAGCAATTAGTTTTTGGCCAAGCTGTTAAAAACTGTTTCTAAGTGTATTTTTCTCAAAAGTGCTTCTCAAAAAAGTGCTTTTGGAGAGAAGCTACTTTTTTCTGCTTCTCCAAAACTGCTTCTGCTTCTCCTCAGAAATACTTTTTTTCCTTCCAGAAGTTTGGCCAAACACCTCAAATTTTGATCAAAAGGGCTTTTGGTCAAAAATAAGCTTGGTCTTTACTTGTTGCTGCCTAAAGCTATGGTCTACGACTACAACTTCCTATTTTTAGCAATTTTTTTGTTAATTAATGGCTAGTGCCTATTGTTATTTGCTCCTAATATTTTCTATATTTATTATTATTTATAAAATATAAAAATTGCTGTTTTTGGTGATTTACGGAAAATTTTATTTTGTGTATCATACAACTGATACTATTTGTATGAGATAATTATTTTATCTTACAATTTTGTGTACCCAAAAGCGTAAGATTGAGGTTCACAAATTTGTGAGACAAAAAGGAATCTCATATAACTAGTGTAAGTTATATGATACACAAAAATGAAAATTCTCGTGATTTACAGTGTAGAATCACAAGGTTAACCAGATGTTGACAAATTTTTAATTTCCTTTTAATACCAAGCCCTGTGAAAACAGAAAATATTAGTACTATATATTTTGTGTTAAACAAATTTACATTTTCAATCGTTTTTCTTTAAATGTTCCATGGATGTAAAGTTCTATGATTTAGTTTAAATTTTTAAAAGAGTTATAAAGTAGTAAGAACACTTAAGCATATTTTAGAAAGAATTAAATAAGCTTGTAAAAAATCTGGAAAATGTTATTAACAAGTTACAAAAATTAATATTTATAGAAAATGTTGCATGGAGTGTAACAATATTGGGAATAAAAAAGAAGGAAAAGAGTTTCAACTTGCGAAGAATGTAATACAAAATGGAAAATGACATTGTATAGTTGTTCTCAAAATAATAGTCGAAAAATATATATATTTTGTATTTATATATATTTTGTATGTCAAATACAAAAAGTATACAAATTTATATACTTTTTCGGCTACCAAATATAAATAGTTTCTGACGCGGGCTAAAATTTATATAATTTTTGTATATAACATACAAAATGTTTATATATATAAAAATGTACAAATTTATATATTTTTCTACAATTATTTTTACAACGGCTATATAATGTCATTTTTCCATATAATAGAACATTCAGAAAACATCACATATAAAATCAGAATGGTAGCAAATATGGTAAATACAGATCCAGTTTTGATGAAAATTTCAAAGAATTTAGGAATTAGGATTCCTAAATATCTATGCTTACATTATATAAGAAAATTATTGTGTTATGATTAAGCAAATGACGAACCAATTTTACTTTTGTATAAAAATCCAAATATATGAGGCATTTTCAAGCTCAACTACTATGAACTTTCCTTAATCAAATTAGAGCATAATCTTTTGGTTTAATGTTGGAATATGCCTTGAGATATCCTTAATCCTAGTCCTTTTTGCAGTTATTTAATGCCGATTATAAGACACATTTTTTACTTCAAATTTTTAATTTTTTGCAAATTAACATTTTTTTTTTTTTGACAAACAAGCTATTTTTGCCACTTCCAATTGTCCGGGAAAGTTTTTCCAATTTAGTTAGAGAATTTTCATTGTGTTCCATGAGTTTGTATTTCTATGTTTATATTTCTTAATAAATTCAATATATAATGCACAAATTGCCCTTAGTCTACTGGAAACAACCTCATTATTCTCCTCAGACTCCAGTTATGAGATTATTGGGTTTATTATTGTTGTTGATAATACACATACTGTAATTTTTACATTTCATAGGAGAAAGAATTAGGCAAAGTTTCTTTTATGTGCGACTAAGATTCTTTAGGTTGTTGTATAATATAAGGTGAGACTGTATACCTGGATGACTTTTAGAAAAATACCACAACAAAAATTTTATAATTAAAAAAGTAAATAAAATAGGCATTTGCTAGGCGATCTATATTTTTAATTTATTAGTATATAATTAATATAAGTTGGAATTAATTCATTAAGAACTATAGAGGATAAAAAGTGTGGAAGCTAAAACAACTAATTTGATACTCCTATAACAATAGAGGCTACTAATAAAAGTTTAAAGGATAAAAATAATATAGGTTTCAAATGCTTTCTAATATTAACTTGGAATTATTATTATTATTATTTTTCTTTTGATATCCTATTAAGGAAGCTTCATTGAAGATCACAAGAAAGAAAAGCACAAAATCCAATTGACTTCCAAATGATATTGTGGAATGTTTGTGCCCCATTGACCTAATTTGAGCACTACACTTAAGATTGTAGCTGGGGAATTTTGTCCACCAATCTTAAGATTCTTACATGGTTTTTTTACTATTTTATTTTTTCGTTTACGATATTTTGTGAGAGAACCTTTTCGGGGCGGATTGGAAATGAAAAATTGATTTGAAACAAGAGAAATTATAACCACTAAGATTCGAACTCTAATCTCTGAGCAACAACATATTAGTGCCAGAATTTTTAATTTTCACATTAATTAATGTGATTTATGTTATATATTGTAATGGAGTGACATAATTGGAGGACCCATAATGGACATGTCACGAGCCAAATTTCAGTTTATAAGAACAAGTCCTTTTCAATCTTATTTATAAATAAAAAGTCCGTGGGAAAAATATGAAAGTGAATATTTGATGGGTCCATTGGATCTCAGATTTTGATGGGCTAAAAGGCCAGATTCACAGATGCATAAGAAAAGTAGAAGATTTTAATAGGGAAAACTAGTAAAAATAGCACGAGCTAACTAGTTTTCGGATTGATAATTGAAAAATAGTATGCGTTTGCAAAGTTATTGAAAAATAGCCACTATTTTGCAACAATACAGAAAGTTTCAACACAATATACTGGAGATTGGTACGCCTGTGTATGAACTTCCAGCATATTATGCTGGAACTCCAGCACACGGAAAGTTCTAGCATAATATACTGGAGATTGGAGCACATGTGTGAGAACTTCTAGCACAATATACCGGAGAATAATGAATTCCCTAAAATCGGATGACACAAGGTGAACTAGAATAGGCTGATTGATCCAGGTAGCGACAGGCTCCAATCGAAAGGAACCGCGCGTACTGGAGATTAGGCCACCTATGTAAGAACTTCCAGCATAATATACTGGAGTTTCAGCATAATGTATCGGGGCTCTAGTATATGCTGGAAATTCACATGTAAAAAATTCGAACTCCAGTATATTATGCTGAAATATTTTTCGAAATTTGAATATTGTCTTCGTTTAGATTCATCTTTACATGAAAAGTGACAAAAATTCGATTACTTTTGAAATTATACTATTTTTAAATTACCACTTGTAAATCTGACTATTTTTTAATTTCACCCGAAAAACTACACAATATAGTCTCCCAAAATCAATAGCCGAGAAAATATATTTTTTTAATACTAATACTCCTATAATATATTTTATATAATTTTTTGATATATTTGAATAATTATTTTGACCGATTAGCCATATGTGTAACTGTCCATTTTGATAGTAGAGGTATCTTAGCAAATTTTAATGGTTGAGACGGAATATTGTCAAGGTCAAAAATTGTAAGGACCCTAGACGCCAACATCCCACTAAACATATTTTATTTTTCCCTCCTAAATTCTAATCTAATCATCATTTGCTTATGTGGAAGCAACCTTTTTAATAGGGTTAATTATCCACTTGGCTTTAAAAAAAATCGTCTTTTCCCATGATTATCTTCACATGGATTACAACCCTAAATAATTATGCTTCTTTTTTAAACTAATGTATATATTTAGAAATTTTTATGTTCTAATTAACCCACACTGAATTCCTTTCACTTTTTTTTATTGTTGTATAGTTTAATACTACCAACAACGATAGTATAGTATAAAATTTATTAGTTTGTCCGAATTTAGTTAATACTTAATATTTGAACTTGTATAATTACGATATCTTGCAATAATTTGACAATTTAAGAAACTATAATTGACAAGATAAATATATTTTACACGTTTATGCACATGTTTTAATAATAATATTTTTTTTATTATTGACAATAAAGGAACTCCTCGTAGAGAGTGTTTTTTCATTCAATAGGCCTTATATGGCGAATCCAAATTAATCAGACTAGTAAATACTGAATAGTGGATATTTATGTTGGAGTTAAGAAGTTGGACCACAATTTGGACCGAATAGTGTATATTTATGAACATGTCGTGATGGCACCTAGTTTCCTACAACTAGGTAAGCCTAACAATGCGGAAATTAATATAACTTGCGGAAACATTTAACTAAACTAAGCAAAACTAGAAAAAATCGGTATATAAGTGCCACCTCGCATATACAACTCAAAAAAATAAATTGCGAAAGTCTAAAATCTCATCCGAAAACTCAATGGGAACCAGAGGCTAATAGAAATATAGCACGCTGCTCTAACTCCAAAATATCTAAACAACTGAGAGAAAAGGAATAAACTAAATACTAAAGCTAGAATAGAATAGAGACTTCTGGTATGCAGACGCAGCAGATATACCTCGAAGTCTCCGCTAGATCTCTCCGCCTCGAGGATAGTGCGCCTGAGTGGAGGTACTTGGATGTGCACATGAAAAACATGCGCAGAAGGGGCATGAGTACACCACAACGGTACTCAGTAAGTGTCAAGCCTAACCTCAGTTGGGTAGTAACGAGGAAGGTCAGGACCTTACTGAGATAAAATATAATAGTAAATTAACAATATGAAAACTGACAGTAATAATGAGTACAACAGTGAGATAAGACAGGTCAACGAGGCAATAACAACTACACAAGAACAGAGTAAACACAAGGTAAATACAACTCAATACCAATGACAACAACGAGGGTCTCCCAGGATATCGTCCTGTAGCCCTTTTCTCAACTGTCTAGTGGATCTCCCGGGATACCGACCCGTAGTCCAACTCATGTGCCAATCTGAAGGATCTCCCGGGATACCGTCCCGTAGTCCAACCATCAATGTACAGGGGGATCTATCGGGAATCTAACCCGCAGTCCCAAAGTAAAAGTGCAGGGGGATCTATCGGGAATCTAACCCACAGTCCCAAAGTAAATATGCATGAGGATCTATCGGGAATCGAACTCGCAGTTCCAAAGTAAACAAACAAAGGGGGGAGCTACCGGAATCCCACATCCGTAGTCCCAATATAAATGTACAATCACAACCAGAAGGTACACGGAAATGAAGTACAAAAGACGAGCAATAGGTAGTACTAGCCTAGCATGCTTCACGTAATACAGTCAAGGTAATTTAAGCAATTAGGCGAGTTAAATCAACTAAACATGCTTTCTTAATCTAGCACGGATTATAATTGCCAATGGAATAAAACAAATATGAAGGAAACTCAATCTCAATATGTTAAGTAAAAATCGAATTTTTAATAATTGGCTCAAGTACGCGCTCGTCACCTGCGTACAATGCACTCAAATACCAAATAACAAATCCTAAGGGGAAAGGTCCCCCCACACAAAGTTAGACAAGTCACTTACCTCGAACCGGTTTCAAAATCAACTCGAAATCACACTTTCGTCACGAGTATCCGACTCCAAATGTCCCCAAATCTATTCAATTCAATCACACGTTGTAAATAACATCGCAAACAACTGGTTTTGCTATTAAATTCAAAGCAACTGCGTGAAATTAGGTAAAATGACCAAAACACCCTTCAGGTCAACGCTTTGGAATCGAATAATTTTCACATTTTCAGAAACCTCGCACTCTCACGAGTCTAACCATATAAAAATCTCCCAAATCGGAGGTCTAACACCCACTCAAAACCAATAGTTTAGCCTATGAAGTTTCACCCAATTTTTTTTCCCCAATTTTTGATCCCAAATTCGAATTTTAATGATGGATTTAGCTACAAAATGATGAAATATAACTAGAAAGGATTAAAGAAATGTTACCCAATAGTCTTCTCTTCTAAACCCTCTGAAAATAGCCCTTCCCCCAGATCAATTTGATCTGTCTAACTTATGAAATCTAACCCTCAGAACTTCTATATATGCACATACATTTTCGCTTCTGCGGACAAGGGACCGCTTCTGCGGACAAGGGACCGCTTATGCGGAAAACGAGCCTCTTCTGCGACTTCCACTAAAAATGCGATGTACGCTCATGCGGTTCAACAACCGCTTATGCGGATTCCTTACCGCTTCTGCAGTTTCAAACAAAAACTCAAGGGTCACATGTGCGACTATTATCTCGCATGTGCGTAACCGCTTCTGCGGTTAAAATTTCGCACCTGCGAAAATTGAAGAAACACATGCGATGGACATGCCGCTTCTACGGCTCCGCACCTGCAGAACCCAAACCGCAGGTGCGGTTATGACAGGTACCAACAGTCTTCACCAATTCTTCAACTTCAAAAAACCTTCCGTTAACCATCCGAATTCATCCCGAGGCCCCCGGAACCTCAACCAAAAGCACCAATAACACTTAATACCTCATTAAAACTTGTACCAATCCTTAAACCACCTATAACAACGCCGGAAACTCGAAATAATCAATGATTTGAGCCTAAGAACTTCAAATTCCATGAAAACACGCTTTCGATAAAAACCCTAACCAAAACACGTTCGAATGACCTAAACTTTTGCACACACATCCCAAATGACATGACGGAGCTGCTGCAACTTCCGGAATTCCAATCCGACCCTCGGATAAAAAACTCACTATCGGACTGGAGACTTCAACAATTCAAACTTCGGCATTTCAAGCCTAATTGAGCTACGGACTTCCAAAATACATTCCAAATACGCTCCCAACCCTGAAATCACCTAACGGAGCTAACAGAACCATCGAATTTCCATTTTGAGGTCATCTTCACATTGTTCTGACTACGGACGACTTTTCAACATTTAAGCTCTCATTTAGGGACTAAGTTTCCCAAAACTCTCCGAAACCCAACACTGAACGTCCCAGCAAACCAAAATAGCATGAATGAACTTAGAGGAAGCAGTTAATAGGGAATCGGGGTGTTAATTCTTAAGACGATCAGTCGGGTCGTCACATCCTCTTAAACTTAAATATTCGTTCGTCCTCGAACGAGCATAGAGAATATACCTGAAGTAGTGAAAAGATGAGGGTAACTGCTGCGCATATCCTGCTCGGTTTCCCAAGTCGCCTCCTCGGCCGGCTGACCCCGCCACTGAACCTTCACTGAAGCTATGTTCTTTGACCTCAAATTTCTAATCTGCCAGTCCAATACAGCCACTGGCTCATCAACATAAGATAGATCCTTGTCCAACTGGACTGAACTGAAATCCAACACGTGCGACAGGTCACCATGATACCTCCGAAGCATCGAAACATGAAATACTGGATGAACTCCGGCCAAGCTGGGAGGTAAGGCAAGCTCATAGGCAACCTCCCCAACTTGCCTCAAAATCTCAAAAGGGCCAATAAACCTCGGACTCAGCTTTCCTTTCTTTCCAAACCTCATGACGCCTTTCATAGGCGAAACCCAAAGCAGAACCCGCTGACCAACCATATATGAAACATCACGAACCTTCATGTTCGCGTAACTCTTCTGTCTGGACTGGGCTGTACAGAGTCTATCCTAAATCATCTTGACCTTCTCCAACGCATCTTGAACCAACTCTGTGCCCAATAGCCTGGCCTCACCCGGCTTAAACCAACCCACCGGAGATCTACACCTCCTACCATATAAAGCCTCATACGGCGCCATTTGAATGCTGGATTGATAATTGTTGTTGTAAGCAAACTCCGCCAATGGAAAGAAATCATCCCAAGACCCTACAAACTCAATCACACACGCACGGAGCATATCCTCAAGAATCTGAATAGTCACTCGGACTGTCCGTCTGGGGGTGAAATGTTGTGCTGAACTCCACCCGAGTGCTTAACTCCTATTGCACGACTCTCCAGAACTGCGATGTAAACTTGGTACCTCTGTCTAAAATAATAGAAACTGGAATACCATGCAGACAGACGATCTCCCGGATATAAATCTTTGCCAATCGCACTGATGAATAAGTGGTACACACAGGAATGAAATGAGTGGACTTGGTCAGCCGATCCACAATGACCCAAATGGCATCAAACTTCTTCAAGGTCCATGGGAGTCCCGATACAAAGTCCATGGTGGTTCGCTCCCATTTCCACTCCGGAATCTCTATCTGCTGAAGCAATCCACCCGGGCACTGGTGCTCATACTTCACCTGCTGGCAGTTGAGGTATATAGACACATAACCAACTATACTTTCTTCATCTGCCTCTACCAATAGTTCTGCCTCAAGTCCTAATACATCTTCGTGGCACCCGGATGGATGGAATACCGCGAACTATGGGCCTCTGCTAGAATCAGCTCTTGAAGACCATCAACATTGGGCACACAAATCCGGCCATGCATCCTCAATACCCCGTCATTTCCAATAGTCACATCTCTGGCAACTCCACGCTGAACCTTGTCCTTAAGGACAAGAAAATGAGGGTCATCATACTACCGCTCCCTTATACGATCAAATAAGGAAGACCGGGAAACCACACAAGCTAGGACCCGACTGGGCTCCGAAAGATCCAGTCTCACAAACTAGCTAGCTAAGGCCTAAACATTCATCGCCATAGGCCTCTATGAAGCTGGTAAATATCCCAAACTACCCAAGCTCTCTGCCCAGCGACTCAAGGCAATCGCCACCACAATGGCCTTGCCAGGGTGATATAGAATAGTAATGTCATAATCCTTCAGCAACTCTAACCACCTCCTCTGACGCATATTTAGATCCTTTTGCTTGAGTAAGTGCTGCAAACTCCGATGGTCAGTATAGATCTCACAAGGCACACCGTACAAATAATGACGCTAGATCTTCAAGGCATGAACAATGGCAGCTAACTCAAGGTCATGGACAGGGTAATTCTTTTCATATATCTTCAACTGTCTGGACACGTGGGCAATCACCCTACCGTCATGCATCAACACCGCTCCAAGGCCAACTCTCGAGTCGTCACAATAAACAATATAAGACCCTGAACCAGTAGGCAATATCAAGATTGGGGTTGTAGACAAAGCTGTCTTGAGCTTCTGAAAGCTCGCCTTGCACTCATCTGTGCACTGAAATAAGCACCCTTCTGGGTCAATCTAGTCATAGGGGCCACAATCGATGAAAATCCCTCCATGAAGCAACGGTAGTAGCCCGCAAAACCAAGGAAACTGCGCATCTCTGTAGCTGAGGACGGCCTGGTCCAACTCTGCACGACCTCTATCTTCCTTAGATCCACCCGAATACCCTCACTCGAAATCACGTGGCCTAAGAATGCCACAGAACTCAGCCAAAACTCACATTTTGAGAACTTTGCATATAACTTCTTCTCCCTCAAGGTCTAAAGCACGGTCCTCGGGTGCTGCTCATGATCTTCCCGACTCTAGGAATACACCAGAATATCATCAATAAAAATAATAACGAATTAGTCAAGATATGGCCTGAATACATTGTGCATCAAATGCATAAAAGTTGTTGGGGCATTGGTCAATCCAAATGACATAACAAGGAACTCGTAATGACCATACCGAGTCCTGAAAGCAGTCTTTGGGATATCTGGCTCCCGAATCTTCAACTGATGGTAACTTGAGCGCAAGTCAATCTTAGAAAACACATGTGCGCCCTGAAGCCGGTCAAACAAAATCATCAATACGAGGCAAAGGATAATGGTTCTTCACTGTAACTTTGTTCAACTGGCGATAATCAATACACATACGCATAGAACCATCCTTCTTCTTCACAAACAAGATAGGAGCACCCCACGGTGAAACACTGGGTCGAATAAAACCCTTAACAAGCAATTCCTACAACTGATCCTTCAACTCCTTCAACTTAGGAGGAGCCATATGATACGGAGGAATGGAAATAGACTGAGTGCCCAGCAACAGATAAATGCCAAAATCAATGTCTCTATCGGGCGACAAGCCCGGAAGATCAGCTAGAAACACATCGGGATAATCCCGTACCGCTGGAACTGAATCAATAGAAGGGGTATCAACACTGACATCTCTCACATAAGCTAAACACGCGGCATACCCCTTTATCAACCATACGCTGAGCTTTAAGGAAAGAGATAACTTTACTGGGAGTGTGATCTAAAGTAGCACTCCACTCAACACGCGGAATACCTGGCATAGCCAGCGTCACCGACAAACCAACACTGAATGTCCCGGCAAACCCAACACTGAATGTCCCGGCAAACCAAAATAGCAGGAATGAACTTAGGGGAACCAGTTAATAAGGGATCAGGGCGTTAATTCTTAAGACGACCGGCCGGGTCGTCATATTGATGTTGAGGCACGCCCCACATAAAAAAGTTCATTTGTTGTTTTATTTATTTTATATCAGCCCACTTCTTTAGTGAGGCCAATTTTTTTTACTATTTAGTAGTTAGCCCAATTTTGTATATATCAAAATTTTGGACTTCTTCTAGAACACACAGAAATCATTTTTTTTTTTTTTATTTTATGAAATCAAAAACTTTACATATATTTCGATCAATCCATGGAAATCAATGTTTTCACATAGTATCAGAGTGGAGATTCTGTTCCTACTACTCACCAGCTTCCTCGTGATGTTACCCTCACATATTTTCATCAGAGTTTTCTTGTTCGCTGAGAAATTTAGGGTTTTCTGATTTCATTGAGTTTCCTTCCGCAATCGCTGGTTTTAGAGGTTTGTTGTACCTGAGATTTATCATATTGGCATGGAAGTAAGTCGATTGCTGCAGATTTTGTTTCATTTTCCAGCTGTTAGGGTTTGATTCTTTTCAAGTTCAAGGTCGTTGACATCTTTCGGTCGCAAAGATGAAGGGTATTCTCTTATCTAGCTAATTTTGGGGGATGGAGAAGAAATATGATTGTCTCCCTATCTGATAGGAATAAGATAGGGTTTATTGATGGAACAGTTCTCAAACCTCCGGAAAATTCCCCTCAATTTAGGCAGTGGGATAGGTGTAACAATATGGTCATATCTTGGCTGACCAATTCCCTTACACCAGACATAGCTGAAAGTGTCCAGTACTCTGACATTGCCCAAAGTATTTGGACTCAGCTTAACAAAAGGTATGGTACTATCAATGTTACTAAGGTTTTTGAGATAAAGTAAGAGTTAGCATCCATTAGTCAAGGGTCTTTGGATATAGCATCTTACTTCAACAAGCTAAAGAAATTGTGGGATGAATTGGGTTTCATACGTGCATCTCGTGGTAGTTCTTGCACATGTGCTGCCAAATCTGAGCTCCAAAGAGAAGATTATGAGAACAAGTTGCATAAATTTCTCATGGGGATTAATGACACCTATGTTGGAGTTAGGAGTAATCTGCTCATGATGCAGCCTCCTCCATCCCTAGACACTGCTACAACATCTTGCTTCAGGATGAGCGACAAAGACAAGTCTCCTCACCATCTCAATTCCGTACTGATTCAGCCTCTTTCAATAACCATCTCACTAACAAGTTCTCAGGGACACCTGCCCCTCCTAAATAGTTCAATCAAAAAGACAACTTTGAGCTCAGCAAGTCAAATATAGTGTGTAGGTATTGCAAGAACCCTGGACATTTGGTTGACAAATGTTATAAGCTCCATGGATTCCCACCAAGTTTCAAATTTACAAAGGTTAAGAGGATTGCTGTAAATGTTGAGGTGCAGGATTATCCAAATTCTGTTGGTTCTCAGAATACTGTTGAGAGTTCTCAAGGAACTTATAAGTCGGAGTCTTTAATTCCTGGGTTAACCAAGGATCAATATTCACAACTTATGATGTTGCTTCAACAGACACAAATTTTAAAGTCACATCCCCAGTCCAACCTCATGGCATCTGCCAACTTTTCTAGTACTTTCTCTCCAACCAGTTGTCTAAAAAATGTATCTTATGGTGCTTGCATGTTAATTAAAGTAGATGAATGCATTTGGATTATAGATTCTGGGGCCACTCACCACATGACCTCCAATAAAGACCTTCTATTTGACATTAAGCCATTAATCATATCATACTTAGTTACTTTGCCAAATGGTTATAAAGTCAAGGTAACATGTATTGGTTCCATTCAATTCCTTTGCTTCACATTACATCATGTCCTATATATTCTTAGTTTTCATTACAACCTTATCTCTGTATCCAAACTTGTCTACCAATTAGATTCTACTTCGAGGTATATCTGTCGTGCCCGCAGACCAGGAGTCTCTACTCTATTCCAGCTTTAGTAGTTAGCTTATCTTTTCTTTTGGTTATTTAGACATTCTGGAGTTAGAGCGGTGTTTTACGTTTCTATTAGCCTATGTTTCTCGTGAGTTTCCAAATTTTGGGATGAGATTGTAGACTTCCGCATTCTGTTTTTGAGTTGTATATGCCAAGTGGTACTTATATATATCATTTCCTTCTAGATCTTCTTAGTTTGATTAAATATTTTCGCAAGTTATATTAATTTCCGCATTGTTAGGCTTACCTAGTTGTAGGAACTAGGTGCCATCACAACATGTTTATAGAGGGTAAACTGGGGTCGTGACAAGTTTGTATTAGAGCTCTGGGTTCATAGGATTCACAGAACACATGCCGGTTTATTAAAGTCTTGCTGATCGGTACAGAGACGTCTGTACTTATCTACGAGAGGCTATGTAAGTGTTTAGGAAAAATATTCATTTCATTTGAATTCCTTGTCGAGCGATATTTCTGACACCAGTTCTAAACTTTTGTCTTCTATTCTATCACAGATGGTGAGAACACGTGCTACTCAAGATGATCAGGCACCCGCGCCCCTTACTGCAACCATTAGAGGCCGGGGTCGGGGTAGAGATCGAGGATGTGCACGTGGTGCAGCTAGAGCACCTGCGCGAGCTACCGCTGAGGTACCACCGGCAGATCCACCCAGAGCCCAGGCACCTGGTACACCTACTACTTCCACTACTACTCCAGTACTCCAGGAGACTTTGGCTCAGTTCATGAGCATGTACACCACCCTAGCTCAGGCAGGGTTGCTTCCCCTTGTTGCAGCCACATCCCAGGCCGGGGGAGGAGCACAGACTCTTGCCGTCCGCACTCCTGAGCAACAAGTGTAGGTTGAGCAGACACCCGAGATTATTCCCGCTCCGCCTGCAGTGCCAGTTCAGCCCGAGGATGGGTCAGTTGCTTCAGAGGACGAGCAGCGGAGACTTGAGAGGTTCAAAAAAATGACCCCCCAGTGTTCAGTGGATTAGCATCAGATGATGCCTTTAGATTTCTAGAGGAGTGTCACCGTATTCTTCGCACTATGGGCATAGTGGAGTCCAGCAGGGTTTCTTTCACTGCCTTTTAGCTTCGTGGAGCCGCATATGATTGGTGGCGCACTTATGAGATAGAAAGTACAGTCGAGGCTGCTACACTGACTTAGACCCAGTTCTCGAATATGTTTATGAGAGAGTTTGTTCCCCAGAGTCCCAGGGATGCATGTCGCGCAGAGTTTGAGCATTTGCGCCAGGGTGCTATGACCGTTTCAGAGTATGCTATCTGTTATACTCGGTTGGCCAAGCATGCACCGGCTTTGCTTACTACAGTTCGAGAGAGAGTTCACAGTTTCATTGGGGGTCTTATCCCACCCATCAGATCTAGTATGGCTCGAGAGTTGGAGATGGACATTCCTTATTAGCATGTAGTGAGCATTGCTAGGAGGATTGGGGGTATGCTAGCGAGGGAGCGAGGGGAGAGGGAGGCCAAGAGGTCTCGAGAGTCGGGTCACTACTCTGGTGCCCATACCCAAGCAGCAGGTCGTTATGGCAGAGGTTATTCGGGTCGCCCTGTACATTCAACTCTTCCAGCAGTCGGCAGTGCTCCAGCTCCGCCTACCCCCAGGAGCCTCTCTATGCACCTCCAGTTTCTAGCACGCCTCCTGCGTGAGGTGCTTTCAGAGGCCAGTCCAGCGAGCCTAGTCCCAGTCAGTCATAGCCACCGCGTCCTCCTAGAGCTTGTTTCGAGTATGGTGACATGTGCCATATGGTTAGGGACTACCCCAGACTTTGTAGGGGTGCATCCTCACAGACTGCTCAGCCACAGCATGCTCCTCAGAGTTCTCAGGCCATGATCACAGCTCCAACTGCTACCCTATCTGCCCTGCCGGCTAGGGGCGGAGGTCAGGGAGATAGAGGTCTCCCTCGAGAGAGGGGTCGGGCCAGATATTATGCTATTCCTGCTCGTACTGAGGTTGTTGCCTCTTACTCCGTCATTATAGGTATTATACTGGTTTGTCACAGAGAGGCATCGGTTCTATTCGATCCAGGCTTTACTTATTCTTATGTGTCTTCTTACTTTGCTCCGCATTTGGGTGTGCCTCAGGATTCTTTGAGTGCCCCCATTTATGTTTCTACTCCTGTGGGAGATTCTCTTATTGTAGACCGCGTTTATCGGTCATGTTTGGTTACTATTCATGCTTTTGAGACCAGAGCGGATTTATTGTTACTCAGTATGGTGGATTTTGACATTATTTTGGGCATAGACTGGTTGTCGCCCCATTTTGCTATTCTTGATTGTCACGCGAAGACCGAGACGCTGGCTATGCCATATATTCCGCATATTGAGTGGAGTGGTACTTTAGATCACACTCCCAATAGAGTTATTTCTTTTCTTAAAGCTCAGCATATGGTTGAAAAAGGGTGTGCCGCGTATTTAGCTTATGTGAGAGATGTCAGTGTTGATACCCCTTTTATTGATTCAGTCCCAGTGGTACAGGATTATCCCGATGTGTTTCCAGTTGATCTTCCGGGCATGCCGCCCGATAAAGACATCGATTTTGGTATTGATCTGTTACCGAGCACTCAGCCCATATCCATTTATTTGTATCGCATGGCTCCTCCTGAGTTGAAGGAGTTGAAGGATCAGTTGCAGGAATTTCTTGGTAAGGGTTTTATTCGACCCAGTGTTTCACCGTGGGGTGCTCCTGTCTTATTTGTGAAGAAGAATGATGGTTCTATGCGTATGTGTGTTGATTAACGCCAGTTGAACAAGGTTATAGTGAAGAACCGTCATCCTTTGTCTCGTATGGATGATCTGTTTGACCAGCTTCAGGGCGCACATGTGTTTTCTAAAATTGACTTGCGCTCAGGTTACCATCAGTTGAAGATTCGGGAGCCAGATATCCCGAAGACTGCCTTCAGGACTCGGTATGGCCATTACGACTTCCTTGTCATGTCATTTGGGCTGACCAATGCCCCTACAGTTTTCATACATTTGATGCACAGTGTATTTAGGCCATATCTTGACTCATTCGTTATTATTTTTATTGATGATATCCTGGTGTATTCCCAGAGTCGGGATGATCATGAAGAGCACTTGAGGACCATGCTTCAGACCTTGAAGGAGAAGAGATTATATGTAAAGTTCTCAAAATGTGAGTTTTGGCTGAGTTCTGTAGCATTCTTAGGCCACGTGATTTTGAGCGAGGGTATTCGGGTGGATCCGAGAAAGGTAGAGGTCGTGCAAAGTTGGCTCAGGCCGTCATGAGCTACAGATATTTGCATCCTTGGTTTGGCGGGCTACTACCGTCGCTTCGTGGAGGTATTTTTATCAGTTGCACCCCCTATGACTAGATTGACCCAGAAGGGTGCCCCATTTCAGTGGACAAAGGAGTGCGGGGCGAGCTTTCAGAAGCTCATGACAACTTTGACTACTGGTTCGGGGTCTTATAATGTCTATTGTGACGCCTCGAGAATTGGCCTTGGAGCGGTGTTGATGCAGGACGGTAGGGTGATTTCCTACGCGTCCAGACAGTTGATGATACATGAAAAGAATTACCCTATCCACGACCTTGATTTAGCCGCCATTGTTCATGCCTTGAAGATTTGGCGTCATTATTTGTACGGTGTGCCTTGTGAGATCTATACTGACCACCGAAGCTTGCAGCACTTACTTAAGCAAAAGGATCTCAACATGCGTCAGAGCAGGTGGTTAGAGTTAGTGAAGGACTATGACATTACTATTTTGTATCACCCTGGCAAGGCCAATGTGGTGGCGGATGCCTTGAGTCACTAGGCGAAGAGTTTAGGTAGTTTGGCATATTTACCAGCTTCGGAGAGGCCTATGGCGATAGATGTTCAGTCCTTAGCTAGCCAGTTTTTGAGATTGGATATTTCGGAGCCTAGTCGGGTCCTAGCTTGTGTGGTTTCCCGGTCTTCCTTATTTGACCGTATTCGGGAGCGGCAATATGATGACCCTCGTTTGCTTTTCCTTTAGAACAAGGTTCAGCGTGGAGATGCCAGAGACGTGACCATTAGAGATGATGGGGTATTGAGGATGCGTGGCCAGATTTGTGTGCCCAATGTTGATGGTCTTCGAGAGTTAATTCTAGCAGAGGCCTATAGTTCGCGGTATTCTATTCATCTGGGTGCCGCGAAAATGTATCAGGACTTGAGGCAACACTATTGGTAGAGGCGGATGAAGAAAGATATAGTTGGTTATGTGTCTAGATGACTCAATTACCAACAGGTGAAATATGAGCACCAACACCTGGGTGGGTTGATTCAGCAGATAGAGATTCTGGAGTGGAAATGGGAGCACATCACCATGGACCTTGTATCGGGACTCCCACAGACGTTGAAGAAGTTTGATACCATTTGGGTCATTGTGGATCGACTGACCAAGTCCGCTCATTTCATCCCGGTGTGTACCACTTATTCATCGGAGAGGTTAGCGGAGATTTATATCTGGGAGGTCGTCCGTCTGCATGGTATTCCAGTTTCTATTATTTTAGACAGAGGTACTCAGTTTACATCACGGTTCTAGAGAGTCGTGCAGCAGGAGTTAGGCGCTCGAGTGGAGTTGAGCACAATATTTCACCCCGAGACGGACGGACAGTCCGAGTGCACTATTCAGAATCTTTAAGGATATGCTCCGTGCATGTGTGATTGAGTTTGGAGGGTCTTGGGATCATTTTTTGCCATTGGCGGAGTTTGCTTACAACAACAGTTATCAGTCCAGCATTCAGATAGCGCCATATGAGGCTTTATATGGTAGGAAGTGTAGATCTCCGGTGGGCTGGTTTGAGCGGGGCGAGGCCACGCTATTGGGCACCGAGTTGGTTCAGGATGCGTTGGAGAAGGTTAAGATGATTCAGGATAGACTCCGTACAGCCCAGTCTAGGTAGAATATTTACGCGGACAGGAAGGTTCGTGATGTTTCATATATGGTTGGTGAGCGGGTTCTGCTGTGGGTTTCGCTTATGAAAGCCGTCATGAGGTTTGGGAAGAAGGGAAAGTTGAGTCCGGGGTTTATTGGCCCTTTTGAGATTTTATGGCGAGTTGGGGAGGTTGCTTATAAGCTTGCATTACCTCCCAGTTTGGCCGGGGATCATCTGGTATTCCATGTATCAATGCTCCAGAGATATCACGGTGACCCATCGCACGTGTTGGATTTCAGTTCAGTCCAGTTGGACAAGGATCTATCGTATGTTGAGGAGCCAGTGGTTATATTGGACAGACAGATCGAAAAGTTGAGATCAAAGAACATTGCTTCAGTAAAGGTTCAGTGGCGGGGTCAGCCGGCCAAGGAGGCGACCTGGGAGATCGAGCAGGATATGCGCAGCCAGTACCCTCATCTTTTCACTACTTCATGTATGTTCTCTATGCTCGTTCGAGGACGAACGAATGTTTAAGTGTAGGAGAATGTGACGACCCAGTCGGTTGTCTTAATAATTAACGCCTCGATCCCCCATTAACTATTTCCCCTAAGTTCATTTCTATTATTTTGGTTTGTCGGGACGTTTGGTGTTGGGTTTCGAAGAGTTTTGGGACACTTAGTCCCTAAATGAGAGCTTAAGTGTTTAAAAGTGGTCTGTACTCAGAACGGTGTGAAGACAACCTTGGAATGGAAATATGATAGTTCCATTAGCTCCGGTAGGTGATTTCGGGGTTGGGAGCGAGTTCAGAATGTATTTTGGAAGTCCGTAGCTCATTTAGGTTTGAAATGCCGAAGTTTGAATTTTTTAAGTCTCCGGTCCGATAGTGAGTTTTTGATCCGAGGGTCGGATTGGAATTTTGGAAGTTGCAGTAGCTCCGTCATGTCATTTGGGATGTGTTTGAAAAATTTCAGGTCATTCGTACGTGTTTTGGTTAGGTTTTTTATTGAAAGTGTGTTTTGATGGAATTTTAAGTTCTTAGGCTGAAATAACTGATTAATTCGAGTTTCCGACGTTATGTTAGGTGGTTTAAGGATTTGTACAAGTTTGAATGATGATACGGGATATGTCTGTAGGTTTGGTTGAGGTCCCAGGGGCCTCGGGTGTGTTTCAGATGCTCAACGGAGCATTTTGGAGTTTGGAAATGTTGCAGAAAATCCTTCAGTTGTGCTGGTCCCAAATCCGTCTTCGCGTTCGCGGTACCCTCCTCGCGTTCGCGTACTCCTCCACGCATTCACGTAGAGTAATTCTGGAGGAGGACAAGTTTCCTTCATTGCGTTTGCGATTAGTGCTCCACGTTCACGAAGCTTAACATATTCCTTAACCGCATTCGCGTCAAGGCTGTCGCGTTCGCATAACTTTATTGGACTCTGAGGGCTGGGCTTGATTTTATTCAGCGCGTTTGCATAACCCAGTCGTGTTCACATAGTTCACTGAACCCAGGCCTTCGCGTTCGCGTCCCTTCCTTCGCGAATGCGAAAGGCATTTTTTGTCCCTTTATTTTTCCTTCTTCGCGAACGCGAGCTCCCTTCTGCGTTCACGATGCTTTACGGACCTGAACAGTACTTAATATTCAAAAACGAGGGTTTTGCCATTTTTATCAAAATACAAGTTTGAGAGCTCAAATTTGAGGGAAATTTCGAAGGCAATCGCTGGGTAACGATTCTCTACTCTCTTATGCTTAAAACCCACTTCATCCTTAATTTCGGATTTTTGAAAGAAAATTTGGGGAGAACTTCTTAGACCAAACTATTGGATTTTGAGTGGGTGTTTGACCTCCGATTTGGGAGATTTTTATATGGTTAGACTCGTGAGAGTACGAGGATTCTGAAAATGTGAAAAAATAACTGATTTCGAGACATTGGAATGGGGGGCGTTTTGGTCATTTTACCTAATTTCGCGTTGTCGCTTTGAATTTAATAGTAAAACCAGTTGTTTGCGCTGTTATTTATAATGTGTAATTGAATTGAATAGATTTAGGTCATTTGGAGTCGGATACTCGTGGTAAAGGCCTGATTCCTAGTTGATTTTGAGCCGGTTCGAGGTAAGTGGCTTGTCTAACCTTGTATGGGGGACCTTTCCCCTTAGGATTTGTTATTTTTTATTTTGAGTGCCTTGTACACGAGGTGACGAGCGCGTACTCGAGCCAAATTGTTGGAAATTTGGTTTTTACTTAAGATATTGAGATTGAGTTTTCTTTCATATTTGTTTTATTCTACCTGCAATTATAACCTGTGCTAGATTAGGAAAGCATGTTTAGTTGATTTTACCTTGCCTAATTTCTTAAGTTGCCTTGACTGTACTACGTGAAGCATGCTAGGCCAATACTACATGTGTTTATCTGTTGGTACTTCATTTATGTATATCTTCTGGTTGTGATTGCGCATTTATATTGGGACAACGGATGTGGGATTCCGGTAGCTCCCCCCTTTGTTTGTTTACTTTGGGACTGCGAGTTAGATTCCCGATAGATCCCCCTGCACTTTTACTTTGGGACTGCGGGTATATTGATGGTTTGGCTATGGTACGGTATCCCAGGAGATCCTTCGAATTTACATATGTGATGGACTACGAGACGGTATCCCGGGAGATCCACTGGACAGATGAAAAAAGGACTACAGGACGGTATCCTGGGAGATCCTCATTGTTACGATTGATATTGGGATGTACTTATTCTATGGTTGTTCCGTTCTTTGCGTATTTGATATTGCTTTGTTTAGCTTGTTTTATTCCACTCCTGTACTCATTATTACTGCCATTTATTTCATACTCTTAATTTATTATTATATTTTACCTCAGTAGGGCCTTGACCTTCCTCGTCACTACCCAACCGAGGTTAGGCTTGGCACTTACTGAGTACCGTTGTGGTGTACTCATGCCCTTTCTGCGTATGTTTTTCATGTGCAGATCCAGGTTTCTCCACCCAAGCGTACTATCATCGAGGCAGAGAGATCTAGCGAAGACTTCGAGGTATATCTGTTGCGTCCGCAGACCAGGAGTCTCTACTAAATTCCAGCTTTAGTAGTTAGCTTATCTTTTCTTTCGGTTGTTTAGACATTCTGGAGTTAGACCAGTATTTTACGTTTCTATTAGCCTGTGTTTCCCGTGAGTTTCCGGGTTTTGGGATGAGATTGTAGACTTCCGCATTCTGTTTTTGAGTTGTATATGCCAAGTGGCACTTATATATATCGTTTCCTTCTAGATTTTCTTAGTTTGACTAAATGTTTCCGCAAGTTATATTAATTTCCGCATTGTTAGGCTTACCTAGTTGTGGGAGCTAGGTGCCATCACGACATGTTCATGGAGGGTGAACTGGGATCGTGACAGCTAAATATCTGGCGCACCCCTTCTAAACCATATGCTGAGCTTTAAGGAAAGAGATAACTCTACTGGGAGTGTTATCTAAAGTACCACTCCACTCAACATGCGGTATACCAGGCATAGCCAGTGTCACGGTCTTGGCGTGACAATCAAGAATAGCATAATGGGGCGACAACCAGTCCATGCCCAAAATAATATCAAAATCAACCTTACTGAGTAACAATAAATCTGCTCTGGTCTCAAAACCACGAATAGTAACCAACATGACCGATAAATGCGGACCACAACAAGAGAATCCCCCACAGGAGTAGAAACATAAAAAGGAAAACTCAAGGAAATCCCGAGGTACACCTAAATGCGGAGCAAAAATAAGAAGACACATAAATATAAGTGGAGCCTAGACCGAATAGAATCGGTACACCTCGATAACAAACTATGACAATACTTGTGATGACAGAATCGGAGGCAGCAGTCTCGGTGCGGGTAGGTGGGGTAGCATCTGGGGTTGTAACCATAGCCTGAGAACTCTGCATGGCGCGCTGTGGCCGAGAAGTCTATGGAGGTGCACTCCTCCCAAGTCTAGGGCAATACCTCACCACATGGCATATGTCATCACACTCAAATCAACCCCGCGACTGACGTGGCAGTGGGAACTATGCGGTACGGGTACTCCAAGACCCCTTAACACTTGAAACTATGTGAAATCTGAGATGCAAACTGAGCTGGTTGGCCCACAAAACCTCTACCATGCCGTACTCTTTCTCCAAAATAAGGACCAGTGGGTCTCTCCAATCTACGAGGTCTAATCACTCCTCCATATGCTCTCCCCTGACCTCGTCTGTCCTCTCTCTCCTGGACACACTTATCCTCTACTCGGCGAGAGGTCCTCACCACCCGCTGAACTAGGACCCCGGGTTGTGTCACCATGGCACCCGGAACCTGACCAATGGAAACTCGCTGCTCTGGAGTGGGGGCGGTGGGAGTCTGGGTCCCTCCCCTGATCTGTGAAGTAGTCGGTACAAGCTGAATCAATCCCACCTGAATCAACGTACCAAACATGCTCAGGAACTGCGACAAAGTCTCCTGAAGAGCTGGAGTAGTAGTAGCTGTAGGCGTGTTAGGTGCCTGAACTCCGGTTGGATCTGTTAATGGTACCCCGGCAGCAGCTCGCGCAGATGCTCTCGCTCAACCACGTGCGCATCTCGATCTCTACCCTGACCCCGACCTCTGACGGCTGCTGTAGGGGGTGCGGGTGCCTGATCATCTCGAGTAGCACGTGTCCTCACCATATGTGAGAGAATAGAAAGCAGAAGTTTAGGATAGTAATGTCAAAAATCTCGCACGACAGGGAATCAAATAAAGTGAAATTTTCCCTAACGGTTACATAGCCTCTTGTAGATAAGTACAGACGTCTCTGTACCAATCAGCGAGACTCTAATAAACCGGCTTGTGTTCCTAGGTAACCTAGGTTACCTTTACCTGATAGTTCTATTAAAACTACACATGTTTTTCAACTCATACATGTGGATACCTGGGTTCCTTATAGTACTCTTACTCATAATGGGTGTAAATATTTCCTAACAATAGTTGATGACTTCACTAGAGCTACTTGCACTCACCTTATGGGGTCCAAGAGCAATGCTTTTCCTCTTATAAAAGCTTTTATTGCCATGATCAAAACACAATTCCAATCTATTGTACAAACCATTAGAAGCGACAATGCATTTGAGCTTGGGTCTAGTAATTGTGGCAGTAACTTCTTTGCTGAAAATGGAATAATACACCAAACCTCTTGCTCTCACACACCACAACAAAATGGTGTGGTTGAGAGAAAACATAGATATCTGTTAGAAACCTCAAGAGCCTTACTTTTTCATTCTCACTTACCTATTAGATTCTGGGGTGATTGTGTGCTTACTGTTACCTATCTTATAAATAGATTTCCTTCTAAACTTCTTAACTATAAAACACCTTTTGAGCTACTTTTTGGACAACCTCCTTCTTATAACCATATTAAAACATTTGGCTGTCTCTGTTTTGCCTCAATCCCCAAATGCCATATGGATAAATTTCAACCTATAGCTGATCCTTGTGTCTTTATGGGTTATCCATTGGCTAAGAAGGGTTACAAGTTATACAACTTGAAAACTAAGCCTACCCTAATATCCAGGGATGTAGTCTTCCATGAAGATGTCTTTCCCTTTGCTTCTTTTGTGTCCATTCCCAATGCTCCTTCTCCTCCTCTTAACCACTCTACTAGTTGGAGTTTCCCTACTGATGATTCCTTGCATGATACCTCTTCAACTTCTGTACCTCATGTTTCCTCTTCACCATATCCTTCTCTTTTTCATCAATAGTCTCCCTTTCTACCATTTTTTTCTCCTTCACAACACCAATTCCTTCTTTGCCAACACAACCTTCTCCCAAGAGGTCCATCAGGACTCATGTTCCTCCTGCTCATCTACAAAATTATGTTTGTAGCCTTCCTCCATATCTTTCTGGCCCCAGTTCATCTTCTGTTTGTCTTCATAGTTTAGTTAACACTACTGAGGTAGAGTCTGCATCATATCAGCAGGCTGCCTCTCTTCTTGCATGGCAGGAGGCCATGAGGAAGGAGTTTGAAGCCTTAAAGCCAATCATACTTGGTCTATAGTTCAGCTACCTCCAGGTGAGAAACCCATTGGTTGCAAATGGATTTATAAGATCAAGTATAGGGTTGATGGGACTGTCGAAAGATATAAGGATCGATTGGTTGTTAGGGGTGACACCCAAGTTGAGGGTGTGGATTTCACTGAAACCTTCTCCCATGTTGTCAAGTTTTCAACTGTCAAATGCCTTGTTGCTATAGCTGTCAAACAAAATTGGCCTATTTTTCAACTTGATGTCAACAATGCTTTTTTGCATGGTGATTTAGATGAAGAGGTTTATATGAAGTTTCCCCCTGGGTTGTCAGCTACCCCTTTATCTGTTTGTGCTTCATCTTCTTCTCCTTTGGTTTGCCTTCTTCAGAAGTCCTTATATGGTTTGAGACAAGCTTCTAGGCAGTGGTATGTCAAGTTGTCTAAGCCTTATGTTCCAGGGGATACTCTTCTTCTCTAAATGATTACTCTCTCTTTTCTATAAAATTTGCTTCTTCTACTGTCTTGTTGGCTGTATATGTTGATGATATTATTCTCATAGGTAATAATTTGGAAGAAATTACTGCTTTAAAGAGTTTTCTGGATAATGAGTTTAAGATCAAAGACTTGGGGGTTCTCAATTACTTTCTTGGGATTGAAGTTGCTTAACACTCTGATGGCCTGCTCCTTCATAATTTTTTTTTATTAGAGACCTTCTCGAGGAGTACCATTATGAGGATGTTACTCATGTTACTTGTCCGCTAGACCTTTTTGTCAAGCTCAAGATAGATATGGGTGATCCTCTTCCTTCTCCTGAAACCTATAGGGGTCTAGTGGGTAAGCTCAATTTTCTCACTCACACTAGACTAGACCTGGCTTTTGCTATACAATATCTCAGTCAATATCTTCAGAAGCTTACTTCCTCTCACATACATGCAGCCTTGAATATACTCAGATATCTTTAATGCTCTTCTGAAGTTGGGGTCTTCATCAGCAACACTCCTGATCTTTCTTTATCTTCTTATTGTGATAGTGACTAGGCTGCATGCCCAGACACTAGGAGATTTGTTACTGGGTTCTGCATTCTCTTAGGTGGTTCTTTTATTGGTTGGAAGGCAAAGAAGCAACCTGTAGTGTCTCTGTCTTTTGCTGAGGCTAAGTATATGGGCATTAGTAAGGTTGTAGGTGAGCTCACTTGGCTTGTTAGGCTGCTTTCCGATTTTAATGTTCTTCTTGTTGTTGTTGTCCCTGTTTTTTTTTTATTTTTTATAATCAGGAAGCCATCCATATTGCTAAGAATCCAATGTTTCATGAGAGGATCAAACACATTGAGGTAGATTGCCATTTAATTAGGACAAAGCTTCATGAGGGTCTTATTGCCTTGCATCATGTTCCTACTGCTTCTCAACTTGCAGATGTCTTTACTAAGCCTTTGACATGTCTTGTCCATCATTCATTACTGCTCAAGCTGGGGTTTCAGTCACCCTCCGCCTTGAAGGAGTGTTGAAGTTAAGAAGTTGGACCACAATATTGTTGCTGATGCTGAGGCACACCCCACATAAAAGAAATCCATTTGTTGTTGTATTTATTTTATATCAGCCCACTCCTTTAGTGAGGCCCATTTTTTTTATTCTTTAGTAGTTAGTTCGATTTTGTATATATCAGAATTTTGGACTTCTTCTAGAGCACACAGAAATCATTTTTTCTTTTTTTAAGTTTATGAAATGAAAAGCTCTCCTTCTCTCTTCTCTCGTTATTCCTTCAAAATCTTTACATAGATTTCGACCAATCCATGGAAATCAATGTTTTCACAGATTATGAAGAGAATAAGTATAATTAAGAGTTTACAATTCTATACTGATGTAGAAAGGTACATCCAACCATTGAATTGAGTGTACATACTGTTGTAATAACTCTCTCTAATTTCCGCTTTAATAAAATTTTGCCGTTATGAGCAAAAAAAAAATGAATATAGAGAGGTTAAATTAAAGGTAATTTCATTTTCATTTTATTTTGGTAGTATTGTAATATATTTTCTTTTTAACTTTAAAAATATAAAGAGAAAGAGAGGACAACGGCCGAAGTTTCAATTCAAAGAATGTGGGGACAGAAATGAAAAATATTGTATTTTGTAGGCTAAGGTAACCATAGAACACCAACCAAATTGGTCTCCACATGGGGGGTCTGTATTGAAAAATAATATTTTTAGTTTAACCAATGATTAATCTTCTCTTTTCAACAGCTAATCCTAGTTTACTTTGAAAGAAGCAAGACGTCTTTGATCCTTTCCCTTAATTAATATATTGAACAAAAGTATCCCAATTACTTAAACATTTAACATCACATCATCAGTCCCCTTAACTAATCCTCTATAGTTTTACGAGACTCGAAATTCAAAAATAGCCAGATTTATAAGTGGTTATTTCAAAATAGATACAGTTTCAAAAGTAATTAAAATTTAGTTATTTTTCGTGTAAAAATAAATTTGAACGAAAACACTGTCAAAATACGAAAAAATACTCCAATAATATACTGGAATTATACTGGAGCTCCAGTATATTATACTTGAATTCCAGTATAATATATCGGTGCTCCAATCTCCACTATATTATCCTGGAAGTCCATACACATGTGCACCGATCTCCAGTATATTATGTTGGAACTTTCCGTATTGTAGCAAATATTGGTTGTTTTTTAATGACTTTGCAAACGTTGATAATTTTTGAACGATCGGTCCAAAAACTGGCTAGCCAGCTATTTTAGTAATTAACAAAGAAGTATTTTGGGCTTGAAAGCGTATATAAGAGAAATTTCTCCCCGGATCGGAGATGTTGTTGATTCAGCAAAAATGTAAAGTAAATAAATTCTTTCTTAAGAAAATAACCATATACCAAGCTCAACTTTGGTAAAATTATCATATAATTATTAAAGAAGACTAGAATTTTCCATTTTGAAAGATTAAACAAAACTTCTATTCCAATTTAAGATACACTTTTTTATTGAAATTGGCCCAACATATATTTTAGATAATATAAAGTTGATAAGCACATTGACAAAGAACCAAAAGTATAAAAATAAGTTGGGCATGAAAGATGCAGAAATATTTGAGAAGTACCTTTCTCCTAAATTTTGTACTTCCAAGTGAAAATCATAATGGAGTAGTTATTATTAATTTATTTAAACCAAGAGGCAAAGTATATATATATATATATATATATATATATATATATATATATATATATAGATAGATCGTACAAAATTTTAATTTTTATACTGCAGCTTACTTTTACCTATTGTAATTTGTCTTCTTTTTAAGATTATAAATCTTACTTTTTCTGGATGATTACTTGTAGATATATTTTGAGTAATCTGATAGTATTAAACAGTTTTACCCTATAAGTGTATATAAGTAATATTTGTTGAAAAATAGTTTAAGAATATATTTTGTGGTAAACTATTGTAGTTTATTGTACTTTCATGTAATAAATAAATATACAACAACAACAACTCAGTATAATCCCACTTAGTGGGGTTTGGGGAGAGTAGTGTGTACGCAGACCTTACCCCTACCCTAGGGCAGAGAGGCTGTTTCCAAATAGAAACCTGACATCCTTCCCTCCAAGAATTTTCCATTTTGCTCTTGGGGAGACTCGAACTCACAACCTCTCGGTTGGAAGTGGAGGTTGCTTACCATCAGAGCAACCCCTCTTGTCCGTGAAATTTATTTAAATGAAAAAAACTAAAAAATAGATGCTTCAACTCACCGTGAAATTTGGATGTATATATTGACTCGTATTTTGAGCTGTCGTTCTTTTTTCACTAGTATAAGAGCAATTATTTTTATCTTTTTTGTGGTTTATTTATTAATCCTGGTGGGTCTAAGTTTTATAAAACTCAATTGGACATTTAAAATTGTAAAATAGTGGTAATAGATTATGTATTGTCCGTACCCCATACTTTAGATTAAATTGAAAAAAAAAAAGATGCGAATATTACCTCTTCAGAAAAAGAATGGTCACTCTCATTGAAAAACTCATTAATCCTAACTCCTAACTAAAAAGTACAATCATACAGGTGTCAATCGCTAAAGTTAAGCATAATTAATTGAATTTTAATTACATAATTATCGACATAGTGAAGGAGCAGACACACGAATGCACATAAATAGAAAACCATTGGTTTGTTCTTATATTCTTTGTCTTCTCTAATGAAAAGAAAAAGAATTTTTTTTTATTAATAGCCTAATCTAGGACGCCTATATTAGTGATGTTATTAATTTATTATCATGCTAATGTTGGTCATCACTCATTAGAGCCTAAAAAATCATTTTTATATGGGTTTAATGCTCTTTGTGAATTTCTAAATTACTAAAAGTAAATGGAGTGATTTTAGATCAACTGATATAAAAATCGAAAACAAATAAAATTTTACACCGCAATCTCAAACAATATAGAATTATAATTAATTAAAATATTCCGCATTATTTTTGGCGTTTGAAAATTTGATAAACCTTGGTAAATAAATTGCATAGCAATATTTAAATTACTTTGAGTTCGATGATACTAGATCAATATTAAAGCAGATATCGAACATCATATATGTTGGACTTTAAAGGCATTAGGCTTCAAAGACTTTAAGCATTGAGCTTTAAAATTTAAGAGTGTGAATTGGAAATAGTGGGAAATAAAATAGAGGGAAATGAAAATTTGAATAAAGTGAGCTTTTGACTTGCACTTTGACAACTATATTTGTGTGCTTATATATAGAATCGCTTATTAAAGCTCTTAAAATGAGTTAAAGAGAATGAACCCTCGTGCCATCATCGCTCGCTCGGCTTCGGCTTTGGCTTTGGATTTGTCAAATGAACGATAAGATTATTTTTGGACAAAATTTATTTAATTAATTATTTAATAATTAATTAAATGTCAGATCAATGCTGAAGATTCAGAAGGATAGTCTGGCCGCGGTCCTGGCGTAACTGCGGTAGGACCATGCCAGAACACTGCTGCAGATTCAGAAGGCTAGTTTGGTCGCGGTCCTGGCGTGACCGCGGCAGGACGCGTAAACTTCTGAACAGACACCTTTTCCAGAACAAACATCACACCTCTTCCAATAATTGCCTATAAATTCTAAGGCATGACTTCGTTTTTAATACACCAAAAACATTATAAAACTTCCTTCTTTCTGAAAATACTGCATTCTAATTCGCAGTCTCTCTCTCTCAAATTTGTAAGTGTGATTTTGCTCTGTTCTTTGAGTTCGTTGGTATCCTGCAGTTTGTATTGCCACTGTTGCAGGAAGATTTATTTCGTTTCATCCTGGGAGGATTTAATCAATTACCTTGGCAACGTGTGAGGGGGTTAAAATTCCTTAAGGACGCACAAGCAAATTGTGGACTCGGAATATTTCTTATTCTTTACTGTTTTCTACTTTCTCTTATTCTTCTAACAGTTTCCTGATTTTGTGTTTTAACACAGTAGCGAACAACAAGCTTAAGGAATTTTACACTAACGTTTCTGTGTTGAAATATATATATTAAACTGTTATTTATATTTTGTATACTGGTTTGGAGACTAAAGCCTTCGTGCTTTCTACTCCAATAATTGTTCTGTCCGATTTAAAGTATATCAAAACTTTACCAGAATAATAAACGTATAGGTTTGAAGTATATAAAAACTTCGCCATTGTTACATGTTGTATGTTTGGTTTGGTATTCAGTTTGAAGATATCAAAACTTCACTGATTTAATAAAGTTCTGTTTTGTTTCCAACTTTACAGAAAAATGACGAATGAAAACCAAACTAATGGAAATGTTGCAGGAATGGGTGCTACTGTTACGAATGTTGCTGCCTCGTCAAGCCGTTCAACTCCTGCTCATGCTATGGCACCAGCAGAAAAACCCGAAAAGTTTTCTGGTATAGACTTCAAACGCTGGCAAATGAAGATGCTCTTCTATCTTACTACGTTGAGTTTGCAGCGATTCATCAAGGAGGATCCTCCGGTCCTAGCTGAAAATACTCCAGATGACGAACGATTTGTTGTAACTGAATCATGGAAACATTCTGATCTCTTGTGCAAAAATTACATTTTGAGATGTTTGGAAGATAGCTTGTACAATGTCTATAGTGTCATGAAAACTTCAAAAGCGTTATGGAATGCGCTTGAGAAAAAGTACAAGACTGAGGATGCCGGACTTAAGAAGTTCGTGGCTGCAAGGTTTTTGAATTTCAAGATGATTGACACTAGGTCGGTCATAACTCAAGTCCAAGAATTACAAGTTACTGTGCATGACCTCCTTGCTGAAGGTATGACCCAAATCAATAATTTTATTAATAAGATTTATCTTGTTATTAATTATGAATTTATTATTGAAGGTATGGTCATAAATGAGGCCTTTCAAGTCGCCGCTTTCATTGAGAAATTACCTCCGTTGTGGAAAGATTTTAAGAACTATCTAAAACACAAGCGGAAGGAGATGACACTTGAAGACTTGATTGTGCGTTTGAGGATAGAAGAAGACAACAAAAATGCTGAAAAGAAGTCACGTGGAAACTCGACAATAATAAGGGCTAACATTGTTGAGGAGGCGCCACAAAACAAGAAGAGAAAGAAGGCTTCTGGACCAAAGAATTACCCAAGCAAGAAAAAGTTCAAGGGTAATTGCCACAACTGTGGAAAATCTGGGCATAAGGCCGTGGATTGTCGTGCACCAAAGAATGATAAGAAGAAGAAGAATCAAGCTAACATGGTTGAAAATGCTGAAGAAATGGAGGACTTGTGTGTCATGTTGTCTGAATGCAACTTGGTAGGAAATCCTAAAAAATTGTGGATAGATTCTGGAGCCACCCGCCATGTTTGTACTAACAAGGAGTTATTTTCTTCTTATGCCCCTGCAGGACCCGACGAGACAATTTTCATGGGAAATTCGTCTACAGCAAAAATTGAAGAAGTTGGCAAGATTGAGTTGAAGATGATGTCGGGAAAAATAGTGACTCTAAACCAAGTTCTCCATGTTCCAGAAATTCGCAAGAATCTTGTGTCTACCTCACTTATTGTCAAGAATGGATTCAAATATATTTTTATTTATAATAGTGTTGTACTAAGTAAGAATGATATATATGTAGGAAAAAGTTACCTGAATGAAGGCCTTTTTAAGCTAAATGTAATAACAGTTCCTATCAATAAAGTTCATACTTCTTCTTACTTACTTGAGTCAAACACTTTATGGCATTCACGCTTAGGTCACGTCAACTTCAAAACATTGCTAAAGATGATAAATTTAGAAGTATTGCCAAAATTTGATTGCATTAATTCCAAATGTCAAATATGTGTGGAATCAAAGTATGCTAAGCATCCTTATAAGTCCGTTGAAAGGAATTCAAGTCCTTTAGACTTAATTCACACAGATATTTGCGACATGAAGTCAACACCATCTCGCGGTGGGAAAAAGTATTTTATTACTTTTATTGACGATAGCACGAGATATTGCTATATTTATTTATTTAATAGTAAAGATGAGGCAATTGATGCTTTCAAGCAATACAAGAGTGAAGTTGAAACACAACTAAACAAAAAGATCAAAATGATAAGAAGTGATAGGAGTGGTGAATATGAATCTCCTTTTGAAGAAGTATGTTTGGAAAATGGCATTATTCACCAAACAACTGCCCCTTACTCTCCACAATCTAATGGAATCGCGGAGAGAAAGAATCGAACATTGAAAGAGATGATGAATAAGTTGTTGATAAGTTCTGGTTTACCACAGAACTTGTGGGGGGAAGCTATACTTACAGCTAACCGAATAACCAACCATGTACCTCATAGTAAAACACAGTCCATTCCCTATGAAAAATGGAAAGGAAGGAAGCCCAGCTTGAAATACTTCAAAGTGTGGGTGTGTTTAGCTAAGATACAAGTTCCTAAACCTAAAAGGGTTAAGATAGGTCCAAAAACAGTTGATTGTGTATTTATTGGATATTTAACCAATAGCAAGGCATATCGTTTTCTGGTTCATAAGTCAGAAAATCCTGAGATTCACGTTAATACGATAATAGAATCAGATAATGCTGAATTCTTTGAAACTATTTATCAGTATAAAAAGGAAAGTGAAGTAACCTACCAAAAGTCAAAACGACCTCGGGAGAAAATAACAGATGGTATGCCTAATGAGGAAAATCCGAAAAGAAGTAAACGTCAACAGACATCTACTTCATTCGGTCCAGATTTTCGGACTTTCTTGCTAGAAAATGAGCCTCGTACCTTCAAGGAAACAATGTCTTCCTCAGAATCACAATATTGGAAAGACGCTGTCAATAGTGAAATAGAATCCATATTGAGCAACCATACATGGGAATTGGTTGATTTTCCTCCAGGTAACAAAACATTGAGTTCTAAATAGATTTCCAAGAAGAAAATGAAAGACGATGGTACTATTGACAAATACAAGGCAAGACTTATTGTCAAGGGATTTAGACAGCGAGAAGGTCTTAACTATTTTGACACATACTCACTGGTAACAAGAATTACATCCATTCGGATGATAATAGCGTTAGCCGCCTTGTATGATCTTCAAATCCATCAAATGGATGTAAAAACAACCTTCTTAAATGGTGATTTAGAGGAAGAAATTTACATGGACCAACCTGAAGGATTTGTGGTTCTGGGAAAAGAAAAGAAGGTGTGTCGACTTGTTAAGTCCCTTTTTGGACTAAAACAAGCACCCAAGCAATGACATGCAAAATTTGACCAAACAATATTGTCAAATGGCTTTAAGATTAA
>MU769345.1:14799-47858 GCA_026770625.1 Nicotiana glauca
AAAAGATGAGGGTACTGGCTGCGCATATCCTGCTCGGTCTCCCAAGTCGCCTCCTCGGCCGGCTCACCCCGCCACTGGACCTTCACTGAAGCAATGTTCTTTGACCTCAACTTTCTGACCTGCCTGTCCAAAATGGCCTCTGGCTTCTCAACATAGGATAGATCCTTGTCCAACTGGAGTGAACTGAAATCCAACACTTGCGACAGATCACCGTGATATCTCCGGAGCATCAAAATATGAAATACCGGATGAACTCCGGCTAGGCTGGGAGGTAAGGCAAGCTCATAAGCAACCTCCCCAACTCGCCTCAAGATCTCAAAAGGGCCAATAAACCTCGGACTCAGCTTCCCTTTCTTCCTAAACCTCATGACGCCCTTCATAGGCGAGACCCGAAGCAGAACCCGCTCACCAACCATATATGCAACATCACAGACCTTCTTGTCCGCGTAACTCTTCTGTCTGGACTTGGCTGCGCGGAGTCTATCCTGAATCACCTTAACCTTCTCCGTTGCATTTTGAACCATTTCTGTGCCCAATAGCCTGGCCTCACCCGGCTCAAACCAACCCACCGGAGATCTACACCTCCTACCATATAAGGCCTCATACGACGACATCTGAATGCTGGACTGATAACTGTTGTTATTAGCAAACTCCGCCAGTGGCAGGAAATGATCCCATGACCCTCCAAACTCAATCACGCACACACGGAGCATATCCTCCAGAATCTGAATAGTGCTCTTGGACTGTCCGTCCGTCTGGGGTGAAATGTCGTGCTCAACTCCACCCGAGTGCCTAACTCCTGCTGCACGGCTCTCCAGAACCGCGATGTAAACTGAGTACCTCTGTCTAAGATGATAGAAACTGGAATACCATGCAAACGGACGATCTCCCTGATATAAATATTCGCCAACCGCTTCGATGAATAAGCGTTACACACAGGTATGAAATGAGCGGAATTGGTCAGCAGATCCACAATGACCCAAATAGAATCAAACTTCTTTATGGTCCATGGGAGTCCAGATACGAAGTCCATGGTGATACACTCCCACTTCCACTCTGGGATCTCAATATGCTGAAGCAACCCACCCGTACGCTGGTGCTCATACTTCACCTGCTGGCAGTTGAGGCATCTAGACACATAGTCAACTATATCCTTCTTCATCCGCCTCTACCAGTAGTGCTTCCTCAAGTCCTGATACATCTTCGCGGCACCCGGATGGATGGAATACCGCGAGCTATGGTCCTCTACTAGAATCAACTCTTGAAGATCATCGACATTGGGCACACAAATTCGGCCCTGCATCCTCAATACCCCATCATCCCCGATGGTAACATCTCTGGAATTACCACACCGAACTCTGTCCTGAAGGACAAGCAAATGAGGGTCATCATACTGCCGCTCCCTGATGCAATCAAATAGGGAAGACCGAGAAACCACGCAGGCTAGAACCCGACTGGGCTCTGAAAGGTCCAATCTCACGAACTGTTTGGCTAAAGCCTGAACATCCATTGCCATAGGTCTCTCTGAGGCTAGTAGATATGCCAAACTACCCAAACTCTCCGTCCGGCGACTCAAGGCATCGGCAACCACATTGGCCTTGCCCGGGTGATAAAGAATAATAATATCATAATCCTTTAACAACTCTAACTATCTCCTCTGACGCATATTCAGGTCCTTCTGCTTAAGCAAGTGCTGCAAACTTCGATGCTCAGTATAGATCTCACAAGGCACCCCGTACAAATAATGACGCCAAATTTTCAAGGCATGAACAATAGCAGCTAACTCAAGATCGTGGACAGGGTAGTTCTTTTCATGTACCTTCAACTGTCTGGATGCGTAAGCAATCACCCTACTGTCCTGCATCAACACCGCTCCAAGTCCAACCTATGAGGCATCACAATAAACTGTATAGGACCCCGAACCGGTAGGCAGCATCAAGATTGGGGCTGGGTCAAAGCTGTCTTGAGCTTTTGGAAGCTCGCCTCACACTCCTCTGTCTACTGAAATGGGGCACCCTTTTGGGTCAATCTAGTCATAGGGGCCACAATCGACGAAAACCCCTCCACAATGCAGCGGTAATAACCCGCCAAGGAAACTGCGAATCTCTATAGCTGAGGAGGGCCTGGGCCAACTCTGCACGACCTCTACCTTCCTCAGATCCACTCGAATGCCCTCACTCGATATCACGTGGCCTAGGAATGCCACTGAATTCAGCCAGAACTCACATTTTGAGAACTTTGCATATAATTTCTTCTCTCTCAAAGTATGAAGCACTATCCTCAGGTGCTGCTCATGATCTTCCCGGCTCCGGGAATATACCAGAATATCATCAATAAAAACAATCACGAATAAGTCAAGATATGGCCTTAATACACTGTGCATCAAATGCATAAAAGCTGCCGGGGCATTAGTCAGCCCAAATGACATAACAAGGAACTCGTAATGACCATACCGAGTCCTGAAGGCAGTTTTCGAGATATTTGGCTCCCGAATCTTCAATTGATGATAACCTGATTGCAAATCAATCTTGGAAAACACCTGTACGCCCTGAAGCTGGTCAAACAGATCATCAATACGAGGTAAAGGTTATCGGTTCTTCACTGTAACTTTGTTCAACTGGCGATAATCAATGCACATACGCATAGAACCACCCTTTTTCTTCACAAACAAGACAGGAGCACCCCATGGAGAAACACTGGGCTGAATAAAACCCTTACCCAGCAATTCCTGCAATTGATCCTTTAACTCCTTCAACTCAGGAGGAGCCATGCGATGCGGAGGAATAGAAATGGGCTGAGTGCCCGACAATAGATCAATGCCAAAATCGATATCTCTATCGGGCGGCATGCCCGGAAGATCAGCTGGAAACACATCGGGGAAATCCCGTACCACTAGAACTGAATCAACAGAAGGGGTGTCAACACTGACATCTCTCGCATAAGCTAAATATGCGGCACACCCCTTCTCAACCATACGTTGAGATTTAAGGAAAGAGATAACTTTGCTGGGAGTATGATCTAAAGCACCACTCCACTTAATACGTGGAACACCT
The DNA here is from genome assembly GCA_026770625.1 of Nicotiana glauca. Taxonomy (NCBI): domain Eukaryota; kingdom Viridiplantae; phylum Streptophyta; class Magnoliopsida; order Solanales; family Solanaceae; genus Nicotiana; species Nicotiana glauca. The sequence continues at coordinate 17,853 of MU769345.1, forward strand.
GGCATAGCCAGCATCACGGTCTTAGCGTGACAATCAAAAATAGTATGATGGGGCGACAACCTATCCATGCCTAGAATAATATCAAAGTAAACTATACCGAGTAATAATAGATCTACCCTGGTCTCAAAACCATGAATAGTAACCAGACATGACTGATAAACGCGGTCCACAACAAGAGAATCTCCCACAGGAGTAGAAACATAAATGGGGGCACTCAAAGAATCCTGAGGCACACCCAAATGCGAAGCAAAATAAGAGGACACATATGAGTAAGTAGAGCCTGGATCGAATAGAACCGATGCCTCTTTGTGACAAACTAGAATAATACCTGTAATGACATAATCGGAGGCAACCGCCTCAGTACGAGCAGGAATACAATAATATCTGGCTCGACCCCTCTCACGAGGGCGACCCCTATCTCCCCGGCCTCCGCCTCTGGCTGACTGGGCAGGTGGGGCAGCAGTGGGAGCTGGAACCATAGCCTGAGAACTCTGAGAAGCACGTTATGGCTGAGCAGTATGTGAAGATGCACCCCTACCAAGTCTGGGGCAGTACCTAACCACATGACGTGTATCGCCACACTCGAAACAAGCTATGGGAGGATGTGGTGGCTGCGACTGACTGGGGCTAGGCCTGCCGGACTGACCTCTGGAAGTACCCCGCGCAGGAGGCGCGCTAGAAACTGGAGGCGCATAATAAGGCTCCTGAGGTGCAGGTGGAGCTGGAGTACTGTCGGCTGCTAGCAAAGCTGAATGTACAGGGTGACTAGAATAACCCCTACCATAACGACCTGCTGACGGGGTACGGGCACCGGAGTAGTGACCCGACTCTCGAGACCTCTTGGCCTCCCTCTCCCCTCGCTCACTGGCGAGCATACCCTCAATCCTCCTAACAATGCTCACTACCTACTGGTAAGGAATATCCATCTCCAACTCTCGAGCCATGCTGGATTGGATGGGCAGAATAAGACCCTGGATAAACCTCCGAACTCTTTCCCGAACTGTGGCAACTAAAGCCGGTGCATGTCTAGCCAACCTGGTATAACGGATGACATACTCTGAGACTGTCATAGCACCCTAGCGCAAGTGCTCAAACTTCGCGCGCCATGAATCCCTGAGGCTCTGGGGAACAAACTCTCCCATAAACATGTCTGAGAACTGGGTCCAAGTCAGTGAGGCAGACTCGGCTGGACTGTCCAACTCATAGGTACGCCACCAATCATAGGCGGCTTCTCGAAGCTGAAAGGCGGTGAAAGAAACCCTGATAGACTCCACTATGCCCATAGTGCGAAGGATGCGATGACACTCCTCCAAAAATCCCAGGGCGTCATCTGATGCCTGGCCACTGAACACTAGGGGATTATATTTCTTGAACCTCTCGAGCCTACGTTGCTCATCCTCGGAGACAGCTGACCCATCCCCGAGCTGTGCTGGTGCTGCAGGTGGTACATGAATAACCTCTGGGACCTGCTCCATCTGCACTCTATGCTCAAAAGTGCGGTCTGCAGGAGTCTGGGCCCCTCCCCCGGCCTGGGATGTGGCTACAGCGAGGGGAAGCAACCCCGCCTGAGCCAAGGTAGTGTATATGCTCATGAACTGAGCCAGAGTCTCCTGGATCGCTGGAGTAGTAGTAGCTGTAGTAGGTGTACCAGGTGCCTGAGCTCCAACTGGATCTGCTGGTGGTACCTCAGCAGAAGCTCGCACGGGTGCTGTGGCTGCACCTCATGCGCTTCCTCGACCTCTACCCCGACCCGGCGTCTAACGGCGGTAGCAGGGGGCGCGGGTTCCTGGTCCTCTCGTGTAGCACGTGTCCTCACCATCTGTGAGAGAATAGAAGACAGAAGTTTAGAATTGATGTCAAATTATCGCACGACAAGGAATTCAAAAGAAATGAAGATTTTCCTAAACAGTTATATAGCCTCTCGTAGATAAATACAGACGTCTCCGTATCGATCAGCGAGACTCTAATAAACCGGCCTGTGTTCCATCACTCCTATGAACCTAGGGCTCTGATACCAACTTGTCACGGCCATAGTTCATCGTGAACATGTCGTGATGGCACCTAGTCCCCACGACCAGGTAAGCCAAGTATTGCAGAAAATATATAATATTTGCGGAAAAACCAATTAAAACTGAACATATGAAAAATAACAACTGAGTATAAGACCGTCTGGCCTGTACAACTCTAAGAATATGCGGAAGTCTACAACCAAATCCCAAAACCCGAAAACTCACGGGAAACACAGGCTAATAGAATTCCAATAAGTACTCTAATCTCCAGAATAACTACATCAAAAGTATGATAGGATAACAGCTCTACAACTAGAATAAGGAAGAAGACTCTTCGGTCTGCGGACGCTGCAGATATACCTTGAAGTCTCCGTATGTCCCCTCGCCTCAAGGATAGTGCGCCTGAGTAGAGGTACCTGTATGATCTGCACATGAAAAACATGCGCAGGAAGGGCATGAGTACACCACAGCGGTACTCAGTAAGTGCCAAGCCTAACCTCGGTTGGGTAGTGACGAGGAAAGGTCAGGGCCTTACTGAGGTAAAAGTAATATAGTAACAATAGTTAACAGAATGGCAGTTTGACACAAATTAATAAATGCAGCAGTGTAATAAGGCAAAACAACGAACAAGGATAACTGCAAGGATAAAACAGAAACACAAGTAAACACAGCTAAATTTCAAAATACCAACGAGGATCTCACAGGATACTGTCCATTAGCCCTTTTCCTCAACTGTTCAATGGACCTCCCGGGATACCGTCCCGTAGTCCAACTCTCATATCAATATCGAGGATCTCCCAGGATACCGTCCCGTAGTCCCAAAATAAAAGTGCAGGGGGATCTCCCGGGAATCGAACCCGTAGTCCCAAAGTAAGCAAACAATGGGGAGCTACCGGAATCCCACATCCATAGTCCCAATGTAAATGCGCAATCACAGCCAGAAAAAAATCAAGGGATAAGTACGAAAAATGGAGCAACAGATGGAACTAGCCTAGCATGCTTCACGTAGTACAATTAAACAACTTAAGCAATTAGGCAATTAAGTCAGTTAGACATGCTTTCCTAGTCTAGCACAAGTAATAAGCTTCAAGTAAGATAACACAAATAAGAAAGAAAGTTAAATATTAACAACTTAAGTAAAATCGGATTTTCATCAATCGGCTCAAGTACGCGCTCGTCACCTCGCGTACAAGGCACTCAAATATCAAGAACAAATTCTAAGGGGAAAGGTCCCCCACAGAAAGTTAGACACGCCATTTACCTCGAACCTGCTCAATATCAATAGAAATCACGCCCTTGCCACGAGTATCCGACTCCAAATGGCCCAAATATATTCAATTCAATTACATATCGTAAATAATATTGCAAACAACTGATTCCACTATTAAAAATTAAAGCTAGGGCATGAAAATAGGTAAAATAACCAAAACGCCCCTCCAACCAACATTTCGGAATCGAATAATTTTTATATTTTCAGAACCCTCATACTCTCACGAGTCTAACCATATAAAAATCTCCCAAATCGGAGGTCAAATGCCCCCTCAAAACCCAATAGTTTGGTCTATGAAGTTTTACCGCAAATTTACCATGTTTTGATCCTAAATTCGAATTCCAATGATGTATTTAGCTATATAATGATGAAATATAATAAAAATGGATCAATGAAACGTTACCCAATGATTTTCTCTTCCAACCCCACTTGAAATCACCTTCTCACGTGCTCAAATTGAGTTTTCTAACTTATGAGATTAAACCCTCGAAGTTGATGTTTCTGAACAGTCATTTCCACTTCTGCGGACAAGGGACCGCTTCTGCGGTCCCGCTTAAGAGGAAACCAACCGCTTCTGCGGTTTCATTTAAAATTTTAGATTTCGCTTCTGCGGTCCCCATCTCGCAGAAGCGGATCCGATTCTGCGGAAGCACTACCACTTCTGCGGTTTCCTGGAAGACAACCAAAACTCGCTTCTGTGACAGAGAAGCCGCTTCTGCGGTTCCCAAGCCGCAGAAGCGGAAATACCTGAAGAAAAAGATACCAGCTGCAACAAACTTGGAAATTTACCCTGTTAACCATCCGAATTCATCCCGAGGCCCTCGGAACCTCAACCAAAAGCACCAATACCACCTAATACCTCATTCGAACATATACCAATCCTCAAAATATCTCAAACTACATTGGAAACCCGATTAAATCAAGGATTCAAGCCTATGAACTTCAAATTCTATCAAAATACGCTTTCGATCAAAAACCTAACCAAACCTCGTCTGAATGACCTGAAATTTTGCACACACATCCCAAATGACATGACGGAGCTACAACAACTTCTGGAATCCAAATCCGACCCTCGGATAAAAAACTCGCTATCGGACCGGAAATTTCATAAATTCGAACTTCGGTATTTCAAGCCTAAATGAGCTACGAACCTCCAAAATACATTCCGAACACGCTCCCAACCCCGAAATCACCTAACAGAGCTAACAGAACCATCAAATTTCCATTCTGCAGTCGTCTTCACACTGTTCAGAATACGGACCATTTTTTAACTCTTAAGCTCTCAATTAGGGACTAAGTGTCCCAAAACGCTCTGAATCCTAACACCGAATGTCCCGGCAAACCAAAATAGCATAAATGAACTTAGGGGAAGCAGTTAATAGGGGATCAGGGCGTAAATTCTAAAAACGATCGGCCGGGTCGTTACAATCAAAGTTTGAGTAAAATATAGCTGAGTTCATGAAACAGTTTAAATCACATGGACTGAGTTCAAATAGTATTTCAAATAGTGATGATAGTTCATAAAGAGTTCAAACGGTCGGCAATAAGCCCCAAATATGGCAACAAGCCCAAATCATAGTGAAAAACAACAAGTCATAGCTAGTACGCGGTAAAATATCATCCGGACCGGACCAAGTCACAGTCCCCAATAGTAAATGACTCCGCGCTCGTCATTGAACGCGTGTCTCATCTCAACACAGCACCACGTTGTGCAAATCCGGGGCCTCAAGCCCTCAGGACATCATTTAAAGTCATTACTCACCTCTATCCGGCCAAGAGTCTAGCTCGCCAAGCCTTTTCCCCTCGAATCAACCTCCTCTCACGTCGAATCTGACCAAAACCACAAGGAATGTGTTACAATAAGCTAAAGGAACATAAGCCAATCGAAAATACTCGAAAAACATTGAAAATCACGAAGTTGGCAAAACCCGAGCCCCGGCCCACTTATCGAAAAATTATAAAATTCACATCACCGGGTTCCTCGTCTCGCCACGAGACTATACATATCAAATTAATCAAAATCGGGGTTCAAATGCCCCTTCAAATTCCAAATTTACATTCCAAAAACCAAGCCCTAGTTCTTCCAATTTTTACTCCGATTTTCCATGAATTAAAGGTAGATTCTTCAATATAATGATGTTTCTAGGCCATAGAACTTACCTTCGATGAATTCCCAGTCAAAACTCTCTAAAAATCCCGTCAATAGCTCTCAAGCTCACTCAACAACGGAGGAAAAAATGATGGAACTCGCGGATGAAATAACCCTTTAAACCCTTCTGTGCACAGTCCTTATCGCTTCTGCGGTCCCGCTACTGCTTATGCGGGACCGCTTCTGCAGCCAAATGACCACTTATGCGGTTTTTAATTAATTACCCAGCTTCCGCTTTTGCGATCCACTATCCGCTTCTGCGGATTCCCAAGACCGCTTATGCGGTTACACACACGCTCCTGCGGACCCGCTGATGCGGAATGGGTCCGCTTTTGCGGAACTCGCCACTCAAGCACCAAGATCTCTTCTGCGCCCTCATACCCACTTTTGCGGTCCATTTCTGCAGAAGCGGAAATACCAGATGACAGCAATTTACAGACCTGCAGCAAACTTCAAAAATTCTCGTTTAACCACTCAAATTCACTCCGAGGCCCCCGGGACCTCAACCAAAAAGACCAACACATCCTAAAACCTTATTCAAACTTGTTCCAATCCTCCAAACACATCAAACAATGCTAAAACCATTAAATCACATCGAATTTAAGCCTAAGTTTCTTCAAAACTTCCGAAATGCACTTTCAATCAAAAACCCAACCAAACGACGCCCAAATGACCTGAAATTTTACCCGCACATCCAAAATCACCTAACGAAGCTAATTCAACTCTCAGAATTCCATTCCAACCCCCGGATCAACATCTCACCTACCAACCGAAATTCACCAAAATTCAACATTTGCCAATTCAAGCCTAATTCTACACCGGACCTCCAAATTCAATTCCGATCGCACACCTAAGTCACAAATCTTCCCCCGAAGCTAAACGAATCATCGGAATTCACATCCGAGCCCTATAACTATATAGTCAACTTCCAATTGACTTTTCCAAAATAAGCTTCCTTCCAAGAGGCTAAGTGCCTCATTTCCAACTAGAACCAATCCAATTCTACCCGATCAACTCAAATAATGATATTGAAACATAGAGAAACACAATATGGGGGAAACAGGGCGGTAACTCACGTGACTACGGGCCGGGTCATCACATCCTCCCCAACTAAAACAAATGCTCATCCTCGAGCGGGTCAAGAAACATACCTGGAGTCTCAAACAAGTGAGGATATCTGCTCCGCATCTCCCGCTCGGTCTCCCAAGTGGCCTCCTTCACAGACTGACCTCTCCACTGCACCTTCACCGAAGCTATATCCTTTGACCTCAATCTCCAAACCTGACGACCCAAAATAGCCTCTGGTTCCATATCATAGGTCAAATCATCATCCAACTGAACTGTACTGGAGTCTAACACATGAGACGAGTCCCTAACATACTTCCGGAGCATAGACACATGAAATATCAGATGCACACTAGACAAGCTGGGTGGCAAAGCAAGCTCATAAGCCACCTCTCCAATCCTCCTAAGTATCTCAAAAGGCCCAATGAACCTCGGACTCAACTTCCCTTTCTTTCCAAATCGCATAATGCCTTTCATGGGCGAAACCTTCAACAAGAACTTCTCGCCCACCATATAAGATACATCCCGAACCTTCCGGTCCGCATAACTCTTCTGACGCGATTGAGTTGTATGTAGTCTCTCTTGGATCACTTTCACCTTCTCTAAGGCATCCTGGACCAACTCCGTCCCCAATAACCTAGCCTCACCGGGCTCAAACCAACCAACCGGAGATCTACACCGTCTCCCATATAAGGCCTCATACGGCGCCATCTGAATGCTGGATTGATAGCTGTTGTTGTAAGCAAACTCTGCAAGAGGCAAGAAATCAGCCCAAGAACCTCCAAAGTCAATAACACAGGCTCGCAACATGTCCTCCAATATCTGAATAGTACGCTCGGACTGTCCGTCCGTCTGAGTTTGAAACGCTGTGCTCAACTCTACCTGTGTACCCAACTCCCGCTGAAAAGTCCTCCAAAACTGGGAAGTAAACTGAGTACCGCTATCCGAGATAATAGAAACTGGGACCCTATGCAATCGAACAATCTCTCGGATGAAGATCTCTGCTAACCGCTCAGAAGAATAGGTAGTACATACCGGAATGAAGTGCGCAGACTTGGTCAGCCGATCCACAATCACCCAAATCGAATCAAACTTCCTCGCTGTCCAAGGGAGACCGCTCACAAAATCCATAGTAATCATCTCCCACTTCCGCTCGGGAATATCCATGCGCTGAAGTACGCCACCGGGCCTCTGATGCACATTCTTGACTTGCTGATAGTTGAGACACCGAGCTACATAACTCACAATATCCTTCTTTATTCTCCTCCACCAGTAATGCTGTCTCAAATCTTGATACATCTTCGCGGCACCTGAATGAATAGAATATTGCGAGCTGTGGGCCTCCTCCAATATCAACTCCCGAAGCCTATCCACATTGGGCATGCAAATACGGCCCTGGATCCTCAACACACCGTCACCATCAATGGTCACATCTCTGACATCATCATGCTGAACTCTGTCCTTAAGGACAAGCAAATGTGGATCATCATACTGGCACCCTCTGATGCGGTCGTACAAGGAAGATCGAGAAACAATGCAAGCCAACACCTGACTAGGCTCTGAAATGTCTAACCTCACCATCTGATTGGCCAAAGCCTGGACATCAACTGCAAAGGGCCTCTCCCCAACTTGAATGTATGCCAGTCTGCCCATACTAACCGCCTTCCGGCTCAAAGCATCGGCTACTACATTGGCCTTCCCCGGGTGATACAAAATGGTGATATCATAATCCTTGAGTAACTTAAGCCACCTCCACTGCCTCAAATTAAGATCCTTCTATTTGAACAAATGCTGAAGGCTGCGATGATTAGTATATACCTCACAAGATACTCCATATAAGTAGTGCCTCCAAATCTTCAAAGCATGAACTATAACAACCAACTCCAAATCATGTACAGGGTAGTTCTTCTCCTGAGGGTTCAACTGACGAGAAGCATATGCAATAACTCTACCGTCCTGCATCAACACACATCCAATCCCAATTCTCGAAGCATCACAATACACCGTGTAAGAACCTGAAGCTGATGGCAACACCAACACTGGAGCCGTGGTCAAAGTTGTCTTGAGCTTCTGAAATCTCTCCTCGCACTCCTCGGACCACACAAATGGGGCACCCTTCTGACTCAACTTGGTTAAGGGCGATGCAATAGAAGAAAATCCCTGAACAAACCGGCGATAATACCCTGCCAAACCGAGGAAACTACGAATCTCCATGGATGAGGTCGGTCTAGGCCAACTCTGCACCACCTGTATCTTCTTCGAATCAACCTGAATACCATCACTGGACACCACGTGCCCCAGGAAAGCCACTAACCCAAGCCAAAACTCACACTTGGAGAACTTTGCATAAAGCTTCTCCTCCCTCAATCTCTGTAATACCACTCTTAAGTGTTGAGCGTGCTCCTCCTGTCTACGCGAGTACATCAATATATCATCAATAAAAATAATCACAAATGAATCTAGATACGGCTGAAATACACTATTCATCAAGTGCATGAACGCGGCTGGGGCGTTATTCAGCCCAAAAGACATAACCAAAAACTCATAGTGCCCATATCTCGTCTTGAAAGCCGTCTTCATAATGTCAGAATCCCTAATCTTCAACTGGTGATAGCCTGAACGGAGATCAATCTTAGAGAATACCCTTGCTCCCTGGAGCCGATCAAACAAATCATCAATACGTGGTAGTGGATACTTGTTCTTCACTGTTACCTTGTTCAACTGTCTGTAGTAAATGCACATTCTCATTGTGCCATCTTTATTCTTCACAAATAAGACCGGTGCACCACATGGTGACACACTCGGACGAATAAACTCCTTATCTAGGAGTTCCTGAAGCTGCTCCTTCAGTTCCTTTAACTCTGCTGGTGCCATACGATAGGGAGGAATAGAGATGGGCTGAGTGCTCGGCACCAGATCAATACCGAAATCAATGTCCCTGTCCGATGGCATGCCCGGTAGGTCTGCTGGAAACACATCTGGAAAGTCCCTCACAATGGGGATAGAATCAAGACTAGGAGCCTCAGCTCCAACATCTCTCACAAAAGCCAAATACGATAGACAACCCTTCCCAACCATCCGCTGGGCCTTTAGGAAGGAAACCACTCTGCTGGGAACATAGTCAGTCATACCACTCCACTCAATCCTTGGGACACCCAGTATGGACAAGGTGACTGTCTTGGCATGACAGTCTAGAATAGCATGGCCCGGAGATAACCAATCCATGCCCAGAATAATATCAAAATCTACCATGCTCAATAGCAATAGATCAACTCGGGTCTCCATACCCCCAATAGTCACTAAGCACGACTGATATACATGGTCTACCACAAAAGTATCGTCCACCGGGGTGGATACATGAACAGGCAAAGTAAGGCACCCCCCGGTCGTACCCAAATGGTGAGCAAAATAAGAAGACACATAGGAATAGGTAGAACCGGGATCAAATAAAACTGAGGCATCCCTATGGCAGACTGAAATAATACCTGTGATAACAACATCCGAAGCAATATCATCTGACCGGCCCTGAAGAGCATAGAATCGAGCCTGACCACCACCTGATCGGCCTCCTTCTCTGGGGCGGCCCCTAGCTGCCTGACCCTCACCCCTAGATAGCGGGGTGGGTGCTGAAGAAGATGGGCCAGAAGATGAGGGCTGACCCCTCTACTGAGACTGACTACCACGAAGCCGAGGACACTGCCTCCACAAGTGCCCAAACTCCCCACAATCAAAACAGCTCCTGGGTACTAGAGAATGGGACTGAAGGGAGCCCTTTGCACCAGAGTGACTGGCTGGTGCACTCGGCCTGGAGGAACCCTGAACAGATGGAGCTCGAGATGAACCTTGAGCTGGAAGGGCGCTGAAGGATGGCTGGCTCTGCTGATAACCCTGATGACCTCGGCCGGAAGATGACCCACGATACTCAGAGCGAGCTGACTGAGGTGGCCTGAATGAACGACCTCTACTCTGCTGAAACTGACCCCTAGACGGAGCACCACTGAAACTACCAGAACCTCAAGGCCTCTTGGACTTCATCTCCTCTCTGTCCTGACGGTGAGCCAACTCAATATCACGAGCAATATCGACTGCATCCTCAAAGGAAATACCCAGAACTCTCTCTCGAGTCATCAGAAAATGAAGGTGATAGTTAAGTCCATCTACAAATCTCTTGATCCTCTCTTTATCGGTCGGGACTATCTAGTAGGCATGACGGGCTAACTCAGAAAATCTCGCCTTATACTGGGTCACAGTCATGTCTCCCTGTTGAAGCCACTCGAACTGCCTACGCAGCTCCTCCCTATGAGACTGTGGTACCCACTTCTCTAAGAAGATAGTGGAGAACTCCTGCCATGACAAAGGAGCTGCACCTGCCGACCTACGCCGCTCATATGCCTCCCACCATGTGAAGGCAGCTCCAGTGAACTGAAATGCGGTGAAAGCTGCTCCGCTGGACTCCAAAATCCCTGCTGTCCGAAGCATACGCTGACACTTGTCAAGAAATCCCTAGGCATCCTCACCCTGAGCACCACTGAAAACTGGAGGCTGAAGCCTACTAAACCTCTCGAGACGATGCTGCTCATCGTCTGGCATAGCTGGAACCACAAAATTCTGAATTGGTACAACCGGCTGAGCTGGAGCTGCTCCTGGTGTCTGTAAACCCTGCATCACCTGCTCGGGTGTGCGAGCAATGGGGGTCTAACTGCCTCCCCTACCTGAGAAGTAGCCGCTGTAGTAGTGGCTGAAACTACCTGGGCTAAGCCAGTGCAAACTGATAAAATCTTGAGACCCGATATCACATTGGGCACTGCCAGTGCCTGATCAGGGGCTGCTGGAATGTCTGCAGCTGGGGCCTGAACCTGAGCCGGGGCAACTGGTGGAGCAATAGGCGCTGCCCCTACCACGACCACGACCGCATCCCTGGCCTCTAGTGCCCTCAGTAGGTGGTACTGGTGGTCGACCGCCTCGTCCTGTAGCGCGAGTCCTCGCCATCTGCGAGAGAATAGAACACAGAAGTTTAGTTCTCGGATCAACAAAGTCGCACGACAAGAATTTCAAAAATGTGAAGCTTTCCTAAGGGTTCTGTAGCCTCTCGAGGATAAATACAGACGCCTCCGTACCGATCCGCGAGACTCTACTAAACCTGCTCATGACTCGTGAGACCTAGTAACCTAGGCTCTGATACCAACTTGTGACGACCCAAAACCCACCTGGTCATGATGGTGCCTCTCGTGAAGATACAAGAAAAGATAAGGAAGAAACGGGGCTGTGGACGCTGACAGCTACCTCGCCTCTCTGGGTCCGCCTGGTCTGGAGGGAAATCAATGCTTAGGAACGAACTCTGCTATACATGTATCTGCACACACGGTGCAGGGAGTAATGTGAGTACTTCGACTCAGTGAGTAATAAAAATAAATAATATCTGAGAACATAGAAATTCCACAAAGGCACAATTTATGTTATCTCAAGCAGTAAAATCAGATAAACAGTAGAAACCAGTGAAATACAGTAAGAAAACTCTTTGAAAACAGTTAAAAACAATTATTCTCAATTAATAGGAGATACTCAGGAACCTGCCCCTCGGGCGCCATATCAAATTCTCAGTGCAGTATCAGCCCCGCGGGCTCCGTATCAATCACTCAGCATCAGCCCCTCGGGCTCACTCTCACTTATATGGGTACCCGCACTCACTGTGGGTGTGCAAACTCCGGAGGGGCTCTTTCAGCCCAAGCGCTATCAATAAGGCCTGAAAGCCTACTCATAATACACTCAAGGCCTGAAAGCCTCCTCACATAACACTCGAGGCCTGAAAGCCTCCTCACCAACCACTCAAGGCCTGAAAGCCTCCTCACATCACTCATCATGCCCTCACATATGGCCCTTGGCCTGTATCAGTCCAAAATAGTCAAAAGCCCCCCGGGCATCAGTAAAACAATAATACTCAGCTCAAACAATAGTTCAAATATCAGTTAAAACTCAAAGTTTGAGTAAAATATAGTTGAGTTCATGAAACAGTGTAAATCACATGGACTGAGTTCAAATAATATTTCAAATAGTGAGGGAAAATAGTGATGATAGTTCATAAAGAGTTCAAACGGTCGGCATTAAGCCCCAAATACGGCAACAAGCCCAAATCATAGTGAAAAACAACAAGTCATAGCTAGTACGCGGTAAAATATCATCCGGACCGGACCAAGTCACAGTCCCCAATAGTAAATGACTCCGCGCTCGTCATTGAACGCGTGTCTCATCTCAACACAGCACCACGTTGTGCAAATCCGGGGCCTCAAGCCCTCAGGACATCATTTAAAGTCATTACTCACCTCTATCCGGCCAAGAGTCTAGCTCGCCAAGCCTTTTCCCCTCGAATCAACCTCCTCGCACGTCGCAATCTGACAAAAACCACAAGGAATGTGTTACAATAAGCTAAAGGAACATAAGCCAATCGAAAATACTCGAAAAACATCAAAAATCACGAAGTTGGCAAAACTCGAGCCCCGGATCACTTCTCGAAAAATTACAAAATTCACATCACCGGATTCCTTGTCTCGCCACGAGTCTATACATATCAAATTCATCAAAATCGGGGTTCAAATGCCCCTTCAAATTCCAAATTTACATTCCAAAAACCAAGCCCTAGTTCTTCCAATTTTTACTCTGATTTTCCATGAATTAAAGGTAGATTCTTCAATATAATGATGTTTCTAGGCCATAGAACTTTTCTCTGATGAATTCCCAGTCAAAACTCTCTAAAACTCCCGTCAATAGCTCTCAAGCTCGCTCAACAATGGAGGAAAAAATGATGGAACTCGCGGATGAAATAACCCTTTAAACCCTTCTGTGCACAGTCCTTATCGCTTCTGCGGTCCCGCTACCGCTGATGCGGGACCGCTTCTGCGGCCAAATGACCACTTATGCGGTTTTTAGTTAATTACCCAGCTTCTTCTTTTGCGATTCACTATCCACTTCTGCGGATTCCCAAGACCGCTTATGCGGTTACACACACGCTCCTGCGGACCCGCTGATGCGGAAAGGGTCCGCTTTTGCGGAACTAGCCACTCAAGAACCAAGATCGCTTCTGCGCCCTCATACCCACTTCTGCTGTCCATTTCCGCAGAAGCGGAAATACCAGATGACAGCAATTTACAAACCTGCAGCAAACTTAAAAAATTCTTGTTTAACCACTCAAATTCACCCCGAGGCCCCCGGGACCTCAACCAAAAACACCAACACATCCTAAAACCTTATTCAAACTTGTTCCAATCCTCCAAACACGTCAAACAATGCTAAAACCATTAAATCACATCGAATTTAAGCCTAAGTTTCTTCAAAACTTCCGAAATGCACTTTCAATCAAAAACCCAACCAAACGACGCCCAAATGACCTAAAATTTTACCCGCACATCCAAAATCACCTAACGAAGCTACTTCAACTCTCGGAATTCCATTCCGACCCCGGATCAACATCTCACCTACCAACCAAAATTCGCCAAAATTCAACCTTCGCCAATTCAAGCCTAATTCTACACCGGACCTCCAAATTCAATTCCAATCGCACTCCTAAGTCACAAATCTTCTCCGAAGCTAACCGAATCACCAAAATTCACATCCGAGCCCTCTAACTATATAGTCAACTTCCAGTTGACCTTGTCAAAATATGCTTCCTTCCAAGAGGCTAAGTGCCTCATTTCCAACTAGAACCAATCCAATTCTACCCGATCAACTCAAATAATGATATTGAAACATAGAGAATCACAATATGGGGGAAACGGGGCGGTAACTCATGTGCAGAAGCTGGAATTTAATGAAAAGTTGCAGGTGCGGCCCGTTTGTTGCAGAAGCGGGACCGTAGGTGCGGTCCCATGGCCGCAGAAACCGATTCGCTAGTCAAAAAAGGGCAGAATCGAGGGTTTGAACTAAAAATTTGGAAATTGACTTGGGAGCTTAGGGATTGGCGATTTTTTGAGAGATTTTCACCTGGGTGTTTTGGGTAAATAATTCTTACTCGGTTTTGATTAATTTCTACGAATCTATGCTTAAATTCATCCTTTAAATTCGAATTTGGGATGGAAATTTGGGGAAAAATTGGAAAACTTCTTAGGCCTAATTTTTGAGTTTTGATCAAGATTTTGATATCGGGTTGGAATAATTTTGGTATGTATGAACTCATGAGAGTTTGAGAATTCTAAATTTGTAAATTTTACCCGATTCCAAGACCTGGGCCCATGTGACTTTTTTTTGGACGATTTTCTTAATTTCGCGTGTTAGCTTTGAATTAATTAGTGGAATTAGTTACTTGAATTTATATTTATATTATGCAATTACTTTGAATAGATTTGAGCCATTTGGAGTTGGGTACTCGTGGAAAGAACTTGATTTTGAGTTGATTGAGCCGGTTCGAGGTAAGTGACTTGCCTAACCTTGTGTGGGGAAAACACCCCTTAGGATTGGTATTGTTGTTATATGAAATGCCTTGTACATGAGGTGACGAGTGCGTACATGTGCTAATTGTTGGAAATCCAATTTTTCATTAAGTAGCTATAATTGTGTATTTCTTCCCTGTTTACACTACTTGAAAGTTAAACCTACTGCTAGCTAGGAAAGCATGATAAATGAATCGATTTTTCTACTTGCTCAAACTGCTTTATCTGAATTCTGTGCAGCATGCTAGGATAGAATTACCTATTTACTTGGTATAAAATTGGATTGAATTGTATATTATTCGTATTGTTGTTGTGTGTTTACTTTGGGACTACGGGAATTTCCCGATAGATCCCTCCTGCCTATTTATTTGGGACTATGGATTGATATTCCGGTAGATTCCCCTGCACAATTATATGGAACTACGAGACTGCACCCGGTAGATTTCCCCGGTACTGGGTTTTTACATTCGTGACTACGGATCGAGATTTTGGTAAATCCCCGCGCACTATGAGTTAGACTACGGGACGACACCCGGGAGATCCACTGGATATTTACATTTGGGGGCTACAGGACGGTATCCTGGTAGATCCCCGATTGCTTTCTCTGTGTTGAGCTGTATTCTTTCTATGATGTTTTCTCTGTTGTAATTGTTGTTATTCTTATTATTATATTGTTTTACTTCATACTGTTTCGTTTCATTATATATATGTATATGACCGGTAGGGCCCTGACCTTCCTCGTCACTACTCTACCGAGGTTAGGCTTGTCACTTACTGGGTACCGATGTGGTGTACTCGTGCTCTTTCCTGCACATGTTTTTTGTATGCAGATCTAGGTTCTTTGACTCAACCCGACTATCCTTGAGGCGAGGCGATTCTATAGAGACTTCGAGGTATGTCTGCTGCGTCCGCAGACCGAGAAGTCCCTCTTCATTCTATCTTGTAGTTATAGCCCTTCTGTATTTATTTTGACTTAGAGATTCTGGAGTTAGAGCACTATGTAGTATCCTTAGCTTGTGATTTAATGGGATTCCGGGTTTTGGGAGTTGTTTTAGTTGAGAGTTTATATTGTTTATGTCGAGACGCATTTTAAACCTTCATTATGTTTTCTTTCGCAGTTGTTGGCTAGTATTTATCATTTGTTTTCTTTTCCGCAATTTGTTAGGCTTACCTAATAGTAGAGACAAGGTGTCGTCACGACAGTTCACGAAGGGAGAACTGGGGTCGTGACAAGTTGGTATCAGAGTTCTAGGTTCATAGGAGTCATGCCGATTTATTAGAGTCTCGCAGATTGGTACGGAGACATTTGTACTTATCTATGAGAGGCTATGTAACTATTAGGAAATTTCACTTCAATTGATTTCCTTGCCGGGCGAGATTTTTGATATCACAATTCTAAAATTATGTCTTCTATTCTCTCACAGATAGTGAGGACACGTACTACCAGAGATGATCAGGCACCCACGCCCCCTACTGAAACCGTCAGAGGTCAGGGTCAGGGTAGAGGCCGAGGATACGTACGCGGTGCACCCAGAGCACCCACGCGAGCTGCCATTGAGGAGCCACTAGCAGCTCTCGCCGGAGCCTAGGCACCTGATACGCCTACTATTACTCCAGCACTCAAGGAGAATCTTGCACAGTTCATGAGTATGTACACCACTCTAGCTCAGGCAGGGTTGCTTCTCCTTGCTGCAGCCACATCCCAAGATGGGGGAGGAGCACAGACTCCCGCTGCCCACACTCCTGAGCAGTAAATGCATGTTAATCAGGTCCTACAGATTATTCCTATACAACATGTAGCCCCAGATCAGCCCGATGATAGGGCAGCGACTTCCGAGGATGAGCAACGGAGGCTTGAGAGGTTCAAAAAGTAAAAGTTTCCTTTATTTAGTGGTCTAGCATCAGATGATGCTCTGGGATTTCTAGAGGAGTGCTACTGTATCCTCTGTAACTGGGTATATCAGGATCGAGCGGGGTTTCCTTCACTACCTTCTAATTTTGAGGAGTCGCCTATGAGTGGTGGCGTACCTATGAGTTAGACAGTCTGTATGAGGCAGCTTCCCTGACTTGGACTCAATTTTAGTTATATTCTTGAGAGAGTTTGTCCCTCAAATCCTCAGGGACGCATGGCGCGCAGAGTTTGAGCATTTGCGCTAGAGTATTATGATTGTCTCAGAGTATGCTGTCTGTTTCACTAGTTTGGGTAGACATGCACCAACTTTGGTTTCTACAGTTTGTGATAGAGTTCCCCGGTTTATTAAGGGGCACACTCCCAACATCAAGTCTAGCATGGCTCATGAATTGGAGATAGATATTTCTTATCAGCATATGGTGAGCATTGCTAGGAGAGTGGAGGGCATGCATGCATGGGATAGAGAAGAGAGGGTGGCCAAGAGGTCTCAAGAGTTGGGCCACTATTTTGGTGCCCGTGCTCTAGTTGCAATTTGTCATGGTAGGGTTTATATGAGCCGCCCCGTTCATGTAGCTCTTCCAGCAGCCACTGGTATTCCAGCTCCTCCTAGGCCTTAGGAGCCTTATTATGCACCTCCACTATCTAGTGCGCCTCCTGTGCGGAGTGCTTTCAATGGTCTGTCTAGCAGGCCTGGCCTGAGCCAATCGCAGCTGCCACGTCCTCCCAGAAATTTTTTTGAGTGTGGTGACACACGCCATATGGTGAGGGATTGTCCCAGACTTAGGAGGGGTGCACCTCCACAGACTTTTCAGCCACAGCGTGCCCCGCAGAGTTCTCAAGCTGTGATTACAACAGCAGTTGCTACCATACTTGCTCATCCAGCTCGAGGTAGAGGTAGGGGAGGTAGAGGTCGCCCTAGAAGGGGAGGCCATGCCAAATATTATGCCCTTCCTGCCCGTACCGAGGTTGTCGCCTCTGATTCTGTCATCATAAGTATTGTCCTGGTTTGTCATAGATATGCATCGGTTTTATTCGATATTGGCTCCACATATTCTTATGTGTCTTCTTATTTTGCCTCGCATTTAGGTGTAGTATCTCGGGATTCTTTGAGTTCCCCTATTTATGTTTCTACTCTTGTGGGAGATTCTCTTATTATGGACCGTATTTATCGGTCGTGTTTGGTTGCTCTTAGTGGTTTTGAGACCAAAGCTGATTTATTATTGCTCAACGTGGTATATTTTAATGTTATCTTGGGTATGGACTGGTTGTCACCCCATTATGCTATTCTTGATTGTCATGCCAAAATCGCGACGCTGGATATGCCAGGTGTACCGCGAGTTAAGTGGAGGGGGTACTTTAGATCACACTCCCAATAGAGTTATTTCTTTCCTTAAGGCCCATCGAATGGTTGAGAAGGGGTGTGACACATATCTAGCTTATCTAAGAGATGTCAATATTGATACCCATATAATTGATTCAGTCCCGGTAGTATGAGATTTCTCTAATGTTTTTTCGGCTGATCTTCCGAGCATGCCGCCAGATAGAGATATTGATTTTGGCATTGATCTATTGCCGGGCACCCAGTCCATTTCTATTCCTCCGTAAGCCTGAGTTGAAGGAGTTGATGGATCAGTTACAGGAATTGCTTAGTAAGGGTTTTATTCGGCCCAGTGTATCACCTTGGGATGCTCCTATCTTGTTTATGAAGAAAAAAGATGGTTCTATGCATATGTTCATTGATTATCGCCAGTTGAACAAAGTTGCAGTGAAGAACCGTTATCCTTTGCCTCATACTGATGATTTATTTTACCAGCTACATGGTGCACGAGTGTTTTCTAAGATAGACTTGCATTCAGGTACCATCAATTGAAGATCTGGGGGCCAGATATCCCGAAGACTGCTTTCAAGACTCGGTATGGTCATTACGAGTTCCTTGTTATGTCATTTGGGCTGACCAATATCCCAGCAACCTTTATGCATTTGATGCAGAATGTGTTCCGGCCACATCTTGACTCGTTCATCATTATATTTATTGATGATATTCTGGTATACTTCCGGAGTCGAGAAGACCATGAGCAGTACCTGAGGACAGTGCTTTAGACTTTGAGAGAAAAGAAGTTATATGAAAAGTTCTCAAAATATTAGTTTTGGTTGGATTCCGTGACATTCTTGGGTCACGTGGTATCGAGTGAGGGGATAAAGGTGGATCCAAAGAAAGTGGAAGCAGTGCAGAGTTGTCTCAAACCATCCTCAGCTACAAAGATCCGTAGTTTACTTGGCTTGGCGGGTTATTACCATTGGTTTGTTGAGGGATTTTCATCTATTGCAGCACCTATGAGCAGGCTAACCTAGAAGGGTGCACCGTTTAGATGGACGGAAAAGTGTGAGGAGAGATTTCAGAAGCTCAAGACAGCTTTGACTACAACCCAAGTATTGATATTGCCTACAGGTTCAGGGTCGCATACTATCTATTGTGATGCTTCGAGGATTAGCCTTGGAGCGGTATTAATGCAGGACGGTAGGGTGATTGCCTACGTGTCCAGATGGATGAAGGTGCATGAGAAGAATTACCCTATCCATGATCTCAAGTTAGCTACTATTGTTCACGCCTTGAAGATCTAGCATTATTATTGTACGGTATTCCTTTTGAAATCTATACTGATCACCGGAGTTTGCAACATTTGTTCAAGCAGAAAGACCTTAATTTGCATCAAAAGAGGTGGTTAGATTTGCTGAAGGAATATGATATCACTATCTTGTATCACCGGTCCAAGGCTAATGTGGTGGCCGATTCTTTGAGTCGCTGTTTGGGGAGTTTGCTTATCTACCAGTAGCGGAGAGGTTGGAGATGGATGTTCAAGCCTTAGCCAACTAGTTTGTGAGACTGGATCTTTCGGAGCCCAGTCGGTTCCTTGCTTGTGTGGTTTCTCGGTCTTCCTTGTTTGATCGTATCAGAGAGCGTCAGTATAATGAGCCTCATTTGCTTGTCCTCAAGGACAAGGTTCTGCATAGCAATTTCAGATATATGACCATTGGTGATGACGGGGTATTAAGGATGCAAGGTCGGATATTTGTGCCCAATGTTGATAGGCTTCGAGAGTTGATTCTAGAGAAGGCCCACAGTTCGCGGTATTACATCCATATGGGTGTCGTGAAGAGTTACCAGGATTTGAGGCAGTACTATTGGTGGAGGAGGATGAAGAAGCATATAGTTGGGTTTGTAGCTCGGTGCCTCAATTTTCAGCAAGTAAAGTATAAGCACCAGAGACCGGGTGGCTTGCTTCAGCAGATAGAGATTCCGGAGTGAAAGTGGGAGCGAATCACCATGGACTTCATAGTTGGACTTCCACGTACCTTGAGAAAGTTTGAAGCCATATGGGTGATTGTGGATTGGCTGACCAAGTTCGTACACTTTATTCCTGTATGTACTACCTATTCTCCAGAGCGGTTAGCTGGGATTTATATCTGGGAGATTGTTCGTCTGCATGGTATTCCAATTTCTATTATTTCAGATAGAGGTAATCAGTTCACATCATGGTTTTAGAGGGCCATACAACATGAGTTGATTCTAGGGTGGAGTTGAGCACAACATTTCACCCCCAGACGGATGGACAGTCCGCGTACTATTCAGATTATTGAGGATATGCTCTGTGCGTGTGTGATGGAGTTTGGAGGTTCTTGGGATCAGTTCTTTCCTCTTGTGGAGTTTGCCTAAAACAATAGTTACCAGTCCAACATTCAAATGGCACCGTATGAGGCTTTGTAGGGTAGGCGGTGTAGATCCCCAGTGGGTTGGTTCGAGTTGGGCGAGGCTAGATTATTAGGTGCAGACTTGGTTCATGACTCTTTGGAGAAGGTTAAGGTGATTCAGGATAGACTCCATACAACCCATTCCAGACAGAAGAGTTATGCAGATCGGAAGGTTCGCGATGTTTCATTTATGGCTGGAGAGCAAGTCTTGCTTCGGATTTTGCCTATGAAGGGCGTTATGAGATTTGGGAAGAATGGGAAACTGAGTCCGAGGTTTATTGGTCCCTTTGAGGTATTGCGACGTGTTCGGGAGGTTGCTTATGATCTTACCTTACCTCCCAACTTGGTAGGAATTCACCCAGTATTTTATGTTTTGACGCGCGGAGGTATCACGGTGATCCGTCGCACGTGTTGGATTTCAGTTCAGTCCAAATCGAAAAGGATCTATCTTATGTTGAGGAGCCAGTGGCTATATTGGACAGGTATGTTCAAAAGCCGAGGTCAAAGAGCATTGCATCAATAAAGGTTCAGGGCGGGGTTAGTCGGTCGATGAAGCAATTTGTGAGATCGAGCAGGATATGCGCAACCATTACCCTTATCTTTTTACCACTTTAGGTATGTTTGTATGCTCGTTCGAGGATGAACGGATGTTTTAAGAGGGGAAGGATGTAGTGACCTGGCCGGTCATTTTGAGAATTTATGTCCGAATCTCTTATTAACTACTTTCTCCGTATTTGTTTCTGCTATTGTGATTTGCTGGGAAGATTCGTTTTGAGTTTCAGAGTGTTTTGGGATATTTAATCCCTAAATAAAAGCTTAAGCTTTAGAATTTAGACCGTAGTCAGAACAGTGTGAATACATCCTCATAATGGAATTCCATTGATTCTGTTAGCTATGTTGGGCGATTTCAAGCTTAAGGCATGTTCGGATTGTGTTTTGGAGGTCCGTAGCTTATTTAGGCTAGAAATTCCGAAAGTTGAATTTTTTTGAAGTTTCCGGATCGATAGTGATATTTTGATATCGTAGTCAAAATTAGATTCCGAAAGTTGGAATAGTTCTGTAGTGTTGAATGTGACTTGTGTGCAAAATTTGAGGTTAATTGGTCATGGTTTAGTTCGTTTCGGCATCAGTTGTAGAATTCTTGGGATTTGAAGTTCATTAGGCTTGGATTGAAGGGTGATTCATGGTTTTAGTATTGTTTGATGTGATTTGAGGGTTCAACTAATTTTTTGTGATGTTTTAGGATTGGTTGGCATGTTTATTTGAGGTCCCAAGGGCCTCGGGTGAGTTTCGGATGCTTAACGGAATTGGATTTGGACTTAGGCAATTTTTTGAACTTGCTGAACCTGTTGGTTTCGCACCTGCGGAGCTTGGACCGCAGGTGCGACGCCACAGAAGCGGTTTGGCAATCGCAGATGCAGTCTAAGTCATAAGGGCAGTTGGTCGCAGATGCGGCTCAAGGACCGCAGAAGCGGAACCGCATCTACGAGGTGAGGAGTGCAGGTGTAGAATCTGGTCATTTACTGAAATTTCATAGGTGCAGAGTATGAGCCGCAAGAGTGGGATCATAGGTGCGGTGGATCCCTCGTAGAAGCGGAAATCGATGGAAAGAAAAGAGCGAAATCGATGGTTTGAATTCATAACTTCTAAAATTGATTTTGAGCTCGGTAGAAGGCAATTTATTGAGAGATTTTGAAGGAGAACTATTTGGGTAATGAATTCTAACTCTAATGTGGTTCTAATACATTATCTATTGTAAATTTTCTCATCTAGTTAAGGAATTTGAGGGTAGAAGTTTGGAAATGGGGGAAAAGTTCCCCAACAGAAAATCTGAGTTTGAATACGAATTTGACGTCGGATTGGGATGACTTTTGTATAAGTGAACTCGTGAGTAAATGGGTGTTCATAATCCGTAATTTTTACCTAATTCCGAGGTCTGGGCCTAGGGAGGATTTTTGGGCATTTTTTTATTTTCTTTCCTTAGCTTCGATTCATTTAGCTAAACTCGTTGTTTGTATTTATATTTACATTATGAAAATGATTTGATTAGATTTGGGCCACTCGGAGTTGGATACTCGTGGAAAGAGCGTGATTTCAGATTGATTAAGCTTGGTTCGTGGTAAGTAGCTTGCCTAACCTTGTGTGGGGGAACTCCCCTTGGGATTTTAGTTCTATTGTCATATGAATGCCATGTACGTGAGGTGACGAGTGCATACACATGCTAATTGTTGAGGAAACCCCGTTTTCATTAAGCAAATATTTGTGTTTTTCCTTTAATTAAGAATATTAGTTCATGTAGTGTCCTGCTTAGCTTAGGGAAGCATGTCTATGTGCCTTCACTGTCTTATCTGTATAAACTATTTCACTTGGATAACGTGCAACATGTTTAGGCTAGGAATTACATGTTTCTTTGAAGCTATCTTGATTAGAATGGTATACTTCCTGGCTGAGACTGTTGTGCATATTTATTTGGTTGTGTATTTACTTTGGGACTATGGAACGCCATTCCGGGAGATCCCCATTGCCTGTTTACTTTGGGACTATGGATCGATATTCCGAGAGATCTCCTTGCACATTTATATTTAGAACTACGGATTGGTATTCCGGGAGATCCCCCTGCACATTTATATTTGGGACTACGGATTGGTATTTCGGGAGATGCCCCTACACATTTATGTTTGGAACTACGGGACGTTATCCTGGGAGATCCCCATGCACATTTACGTTTGGGACAGGACGTTATCCTGGGAGATGCCCTGTTGCTATCTCTGTGTATTGAGTAATTTTTTTCTGCAATTTCCTCTTTATTGACTACTAGCATCTTTAATTATATTGTCTCATTTCACGTTATTTTTCCTTGTTATATATATAACCAGTAGGTCCCTGAACTTCCTCGTCACTATTCGACAGAGGTTAGGCTTGAAACTTACTTGGTACCATTCTGGTGTACTCATGCCCTTTCCTGCTCATGTTTTTCGTGTGCGGATTCAAGTTCTTCTGCTCAGCCATACTATCTATGAGGCGGAGAGATTCAGTGACTTCGGGGTATATCTGTCGTGTCTGCAAACCTAGAATTCCCTCTCTATTCTCCCTCTTAGCTATATATTTCTTGTATTTACTTTTGTTTAGACTTCTGGAGTTAGAACACTATGTATTTCTCTAGCTTGTGATTCACGAGATTTCCGGTATTGGGAGTGATTTTGTGTAATTTGAGAGAGTGATATTGTATATGCCGAGCGGTATTTTAACTTTACTATATTACCTGTATATTTCTAGTTTCGTATCTTTATTTCCTTTTTTCGTAAATTGTTAGGCTTACCTAGTCATAGAGACTAGGTGCCGCCACGACAGTTCCCTAGAAGGAAAACTTGGGTGGTGACATATGAGGTTTTAAGTTAAAAGATACTCACTTATTATTTTATATGTACCGATGAAATGTAGAAAGAGCAGTACGATATAGAGAAATGAATAACCACATAATAAAGAAATAAGAATATAAATGACACAAGGCCCAAGAATATCATCACTTCTCAGTCTCATAACACAATACGGTAACAGAAATCAATATCCAAAAACAACCATAATACATCTTCTCTGTTGCGGCGCGAAACCCGATCCCCATATAATATCAACACCATTGTGGCCTGCAATTCCATCCCATATATAATATCAATACCGTTGAAGCATGCAGCCCGATCTCATATATAATATCAATACTGTTGCGACGTACAACTCGATCCCATATATAATAAGATCACATGAAACTACAACAACAACCAACCACAGAAAAGTTCATAATGTAACATTAATACTGTTGCGACGTACAACTCGATCCCATATATAATAAGATCACATGAAACTACAACAACAACCAACCACAGAAAAGTTCATAATGTAACATTAATACTGTTGCGACGTACAACTCGATCCCATATATAATAAGATCACATGAAACTACAACAACAACCAACCACAGAAAAGTTCATAATGTAACATTAATACTGTTGCGACGTACAACTCGATCCCATATATAATAAGATCACATGAAACTACAACAACAACCAACCACAGAAAAGTTCATAATGTAACATTAATACTGTTGCGACGTACAACTCGATCCCATATATAATAAGATCACATGAAACTACAACAACAACCAACCACAGAAAAGTTCATAATGTAACATTAATACTGTTGCGACGTACAACTCGATCCCATATATAATAAGATCACATGAAACTACAACAACAACCAACCACAGAAAAGTTCATAATGTAACATTAATACTGTTGCGACGTACAACTCGATCCCATATATAATAAGATCACATGAAACTACAACAACAACCAACCACAGAAAAGTTCATAATGTAACATTAATACTGTTGCGACGTACAACTCGATCCCATATATAATAAGATCACATGAAACTACAACAACAACCAACCACAGAAAAGTTCATAATGTAACATTAATACTGTTGCGACGTACAACTCGATCCCATATATAATAAGATCACATGAAACTACAACAACAACCAACCACAGAAAAGTTCATAATGTAACATTAATACTGTTGCGACGTACAACTCGATCCCATATATAATAAGATCACATGAAACTACAACAACAACCAACCACAGAAAAGTTCATAATGTAACATTAATACTGTTGCGACGTACAACTCGATCCCATATATAATAAGATCACATGAAACTACAACAACAACCAACCACAGAAAAGTTCATAATGTAACACTAAGAAAACGAACACACGGTATTCAAACAAGAAACACAACTCAAACGAAGTAAAATGGGTTGCCCAATATCCAAGATCTAGTCTCCCGAATGAAAAGGTTTCCACAAACTATACACGTACAACTAATTTAAAAATCACCAAATCCAACTAAGTAAAGAGGGGTAGGTTATTTAAAAATCACCAAATCCAACTAAGTAAAGAGGGGTAGGACACAAAACAACTAAAGATATTTGGAAAGTAAAAACAAGTATCAAATAGAGGCATTTAATAAGTAAAATCAAGTAAGAAGTAAAGGCATGTCGCAAGTAAAATCAAATAGTAAGTGAAGGTATATTGTAAGTGAAGGCATATAACAGGTCAAGGCATCTAATAATCAATCACGTACAAATAGTGGCATGTAACATGTAAGGCTAATAATAAGTAAAAGCACGAATTCTGAGGGACATGCGGTAGAAGTAAATCAAGTAGATGCATAAGAGTAACAGTAACAGACATAGTAGTAACATGAAAATAGTAGAAACATGCCAAATAGGAAACACATAGATAACTACATAAGAAACACAAGCGTGAAAGCAACATACAAAATATCAAACATTAATATAAACCAAAGTAGAGTGAATGTAAGTGTTTAATGTTCAAGTAATCATAACAAAAATTCAACTCTCATTCTCTTCACACGAAAAACAACCAATCGGTCAATCTTATTTCAAAACGCACAGCAATACTCATCGTGAGAACATCATATCAACCGCACTGAAATACCTATCATGCCAAACATTGCCCTACACCCCCAATCATCATATATTATTATGGATAAAGAAGCTCAAATAGCAAGATAATAACAGGTATAGATGGGTTTTCATGATACTACTATCAAATTAAGTATGTAAACAGTCTCAAAATCAATATATTAAATCCTTATAAGATGTCATGCGTTCTAACATGATTCCTAATACAAATGTAACGACTCGGCTGGTTATTTTGAGATTTTGCACTTTGTTCGGCAGTTTTGAGGCATGAATATCCTCGTGTGATGTATATAATTTTTATGTAAATCGTCGGTTTTGGTTTTTAGGGTAATCGGAATGGATTTGGAAGAACATTTCTCAGTTTGAAGCTTAAAATTTGAAAAGTTTGACCAAGTTTTGACTTGTTAGTATATGATCTTGGATTGAAATCTTTATGATTTATTTAGCTATTTGAGGTGATTTGGTACGTAGGACCATGATCAGAATGTATTTTGGAGGTCCGTGGAAAGTTTAGGCTTGAATTGGCGAAATTGAAATTTTGGCATTTTCCAGTTGATATGTGAGATTTTGATATAGGGGTCGTAATGGAATTTTAGAAGTTGGAATAGGTCCTTTGTGTCATTTTTGACATGTGTGCAAAATTTTAGGTCATTCGGACGAGGTTTGATAGATTTTTGATCGAAAGCGGAATTTGGAAGTTTTTGGAATTCTTCGGCTTGAATCTGATGTGATATTGGTGTTTTGATGTTGTTTTGAGCGTTTTGAAGGTTTAAACAAGTTGGAATGAGGTTATGGAATATGTTTTCATATTTGGTTGAGGTCCCGAGGGCCTCGGGTGGGTTTCAGGTTGTTAAACGGATCAAATTGCATGTTGAAAAGTTGCAGATTTTGCTTCAGTTCTGTTGCAGGTGTTTCCTTCTTTGCGATCGCGTGAGGAGGCTTGCGATCACGTAAAGCTTTGGTAGGGTGCACTCCAGGTCATTCTTCTCGTTCACGTAACTAGAGTCGTGATCACATGAGTTGGGCAGGTGATGAATCGCGAAGCGTGGGTATACTCGAGAATGCGTGAGTGTAAGCTGCCTCATATTACGATCGCGTAGGAATATTCGCGATCGCGTAAGGTATATTTTGGTCCAGTGGAGTTTGTGTTCATGATCGCGATGGATTTCCTGTGATCGCGATTAAGAAAATTTAATAGCTGGGCAGAATGTTTAAAAATGTCATTTTTGCGATTTTTGACCTAAGTTCACCATTTTTAATTCGGTTTTGGAGCTTCTTGAGAGAGATTGAAGAGGGGATCAAAGAGAACATCTTGGAGGTAAGAATTATGGACATAATACTCGATTCTATTGTGATTTTTACATAATTAAACATGAAATTTGGGGGATTTGAAGCCTAAAATTTGGGCAGTTAGGCTTGGAAACTCGAGACCTTAATCTAGGGATTTGAGGGGTCATTTGTGATCGGATTTTGGTATTTTTGGTATGTATGAACTCGTGGGAGGATAATGACTATGTTGATGTGATTTTTATCGAATTTCAAGATGTGGGCCCGGGGGTCAGGTTGGACCAATTTCAGGATTTTTGGTGTAATTTGATTATCTTTGCATGGGCTTAGTTCCCCTAGCATATTCTAATGTTATGATTCTGATTTTGGGTAGATTCGGCACGAGTTGAGGTCAAAGAGGGAGGAAAAGGAGTCGCGTAGTAGTATTTCATCCGGTTTGAGGTAAGTAACCATTGTAAATCTGGACATGAGGGTATGAAACCCCGATACTTCGTATTGTTTTGATAAATGAGGCGACACACATGCTAGGTGACGAGAGTGTGGGCGTTCATCTGTAGGGATTGTGACTTGGTATGTCCTGTAGTGACTATTAAGCCACGTACTTGATTTGAAATCTTATGCTATTCCATATTTTAGAGATGAATACTATATTTTGGGATGTATACCATGTTTGGGGCCCTGTACCGATCTGTAGAGACCCTTAGGGGCATTTTTACTATTTTTCCTCACTATTTGTTTTGAAAACATATCCTCAGTCATCTTTTACCTATTTATTGTTTAAATCCAGTTTTATCACTCTACTTCTTAATATATGAAAATTGTTTGGACTAAGTTCCCTGGTTTCCACTGATATGCCCGAGTGGCTGTGAGGTTAATGATTGAGAGAGGTTGAGGACCTACTGATGAGGATTATATATATATATATATATATATATATATATTATGGACCGATCTGCACGCCGCAACAATATTATATATTACGGATCAGACTGCACGCCGCAGCGATATATATATTGGATCGGGCTGCGCGCCGCAGCGATATGACGCTTGGGTTGTAGGAGCCCCTACGGATTCTGTACGCCCCCAATGAGCATAATCGACTATAAACTTAGGATCGGGCTGCACACCGCAATGGTTATTATGATTATTACTATTATGAGATATTATTGAGCCAGAGTGCTGAGTGTGAGTACTGGGTGATGAGGGCTAAGTCACGAGTGTCTGAGAGGCTTGTCTGAGAGGTTATTTTTATGAGTGATACCTTTCCCGAGGGGCCCATTTATTACATTTTTACTAATTTCACTCTTATTTTATAATGAGCCTCTATTGAAAACTGCTAAGTAAGTGATTTCAAAATATTTCAACTGGAAATGAAGTTTTACGAAGTAACTGGCTTTTAAACTATTGAGTTTGACTTGATATTTTGTTGAATACCCTGATATATATATATATATGGTTTTTAACTGCTCGTCACTACACTAAGACCTTATTTACTTTAGTTACTTACTGAGTTGGCATACTCACGTTACTCCCTATACCTTGTGTGCAGATCCAGGTGCCCGAGAGGCAGAATGAGGGTCCCCAGCATTCTCAGAGCTTGCCGGAGACTACAAGGTAGCTGCACGGCGTTTGCAGCCCTACTTCCCTCCTTCCTATCCTAGTTTTCTGCATTTTTAGACTTATGATGTATTGGTCAGTCAGATTGGGTTGTATTTAAAGGCTCTTGACTTGTGACATCGGATTGTTGGGATCTGTTGGTATATTTTTGTACTATTTTTCGTACATTTCTGTGATTTATATATTTATTATGAAAATTCGAGACTTAATCAGTTTTAGAAAATGGTTTTAGAAAAGGAATTCACTGTGATTACTTGTTGAGTTGGCATGCCTAGTATTGTGATAGGCGCCATCACGACCGGTGTATTTGGGGTCGTGACAATAGATAACTAAGTTTTAGTCATAAAATTAAATGAAGCAAAATTTAAGAGATCACCATGTTCCACAAGGCATAAGGAAGCATATAATTCTCCCTCTCGAAAACCTAACACATGCATATACGTTCGTCACCTCGTATATGCATCACCCCCGCATGTGAAAACAATATCATTAGTATAAAAAATTCTCTCAACAAAGTTGGGCAAAACACTTACCTAAAATAAGCCAAATAAACACTCTAAGAAGTCTTTACTATGAAAATCAACTTTCGGACGGCTCGAATCTAGCAAAAATAACCTAATATCGTAAATAAAAGCCATAGGAAATGATTTTAAATAATAAATCTTTGATCTTTAACTAAAATAAAAAGTCCAACCCAAAATGTCAACATTGGCCCGCACCTCAGAACCCGACAGAACTCATAAATTCCGAACATTCATTCCAACACGATGTAACGACCCGATCGGTCATTTTGAGCTCTAGCGCGTCGTTCAGTAGTTGGAAGTCATGAACAACTTCATTTCAGGTATATTGACTTGTGCGTATTGAGTTGAATTTCGGGAAATTCAGAGTCAAATTGGAAAGAAAATTTTCATTGCGGCAGCCTTAAGTTGAATAAAATGGCTAAGATTGGAATTTGAGTAAACGACCTCGGAATAGGGATCTGAAAGTTCCAGCAGGTTCGTATGATAACTTTGGACTTG